>CM051235.1:369901437-370089437 GCA_027917425.1 Gastrophryne carolinensis
AGTGCTTTGGCCAGCAAAAGTGTCTTTATCAGGCCTAATTTCAAATATGATTAGAGCAAATGCTTATATGGTCTTAAACAGAGGCTGCTTTAGTCACAGAATGGGATGCCCCGGGCAGGAATCGAGCTGCCAGGGTACAGTAGTGCTTTGGCCAGCAAAAGTGTCTTTATCAGGCCTAATTCAAATATGATTAGAGCAAATGCTTATATGGTCTTAAACAGAGGCTGCTTTAGTCACAGAATGGGATGCCCCGGGCAGGAATCGAGCTGCCAGGGTACAGTAGTGCTTTGGCCAGCAAAAGTGTCTTATCAGGCCTAATTTCAAATATGATTAGAGCAAATGCTTATATGGTCTTAAACAGAGGCTTTAGTCACAGAATGGGATGCCCCGGGCAGGAATCGAGCTGCCAGGGTACAGTAGTGCTTTGGCCAGCAAAAGTGTCTTTATCAGGCCTAATTTCAAATATGATTAGAGCAAATGCTTATATGGTCTTAAACAGAGGCTGCTTTAGTCACAGAATGGGATGCCCCGGGCAGGAATCGAGCTGCCAGGGTACAGTAGTGCTTTGGCCAGCAAAAGTGTCTTTATCAGGCCTAATTTCAAATATGATTAGAGCAAATGCTTATATGGTCTTAAACAGAGGCTGCTTTAGTCACAGAATGGGATGCCCCGGGCAGGAATCGAGCTGCCAGGGTACAGTAGTGCTTTGGCCAGCAAAAGTGTCTTTATCAGGCCTAATTTCAAATATGATTAGAGCAAATGCTTATATGGTCTTAAACAGAGGCTGCTTTAGTCACAGAATGGGATGCCCCGGGCAGGAATCGAGCTGCCAGGGTACAGTAGTGCTTTGGCCAGCAAAAGTGTCTTTATCAGGCCTAATTTCAAATATGATTAGAGCAAATGCTTATATGGTCTTAAACAGAGGCTGCTTTAGTCACAGAATGGGATGCCCCGGGCAGGAATCGAGCTGCCAGGGTACAGTAGTGCTTTGGCCAGCAAAAGTGTCTTTATCAGGCCTAATTTCAAATATGATTAGAGCAAATGCTTATATGGTCTTAAACAGAGGCTGCTTTAGTCACAGAATGGGATGCCCCGGGCAGGAATCGAGCTGCCAGGGTACAGTAGTGCTTTGGCCAGCAAAAGTGTCTTTATCAGGCCTAATTTCAAATATGATTAGAGCAAATGCTTATATGGTCTTAAACAGAGGCTGCTTTAGTCACAGAATGGGATGCCCCGGGCAGGAATCGAGCTGCCAGGGTACAGTAGTGCTTTGGCCAGCAAAAGTGTCTTTATCAGGCCTAATTTCAAATATGATTAGAGCAAATGCTTATATGGTCTTAAACAGAGGCTGCTTTAGTCACAGAATGGGATGCCCCGGGCAGGAATCGAGCTGCCAGGGTACAGTAGTGCTTTGGCCAGCAAAAGTGTCTTTATCAGGCCTAATTTCAAATATGATTAGAGCAAATGCTTATATGGTCTTAAACAGAGGCTGCTTTAGTCACAGAATGGGATGCCCCGGGCAGGAATCGAGCTGCCAGGGTACAGTAGTGCTTTGGCCAGCAAAAGTGTCTTTATCAGGCCTAATTTCAAATATGATTAGAGCAAATGCTTATATGGTCTTAAACAGAGGCTGCTTTAGTCACAGAATGGGATGCCCCGGGCAGGAATCGAGCTGCCAGGGTACAGTAGTGCTTTGGCCAGCAAAAGTGTCTTTATCAGGCCTAATTTCAAATATGATTAGAGCAAATGCTTATATGGTCTTAAACAGAGGCTGCTTTAGTCACAGAATGGGATGCCCCGGGCAGGAATCGAGCTGCCAGGGTACAGTAGTGCTTTGGCCAGCAAAAGTGTCTTTATCAGGCCTAATTTCAAATATGATTAGAGCAAATGCTTATATGGTCTTAAACAGAGGCTGCTTTAGTCACAGAATGGGATGCCCCGGGCAGGAATCGAGCTGCCAGGGTACAGTAGTGCTTTGGCCAGCAAAAGTGTCTTTATCAGGCCTAATTTCAAATATGATTAGAGCAAATGCTTATATGGTCTTAAACAGAGGCTGCTTTAGTCACAGAATGGGATGCCCCGGGCAGGAATCGAGCTGCCAGGGTACAGTAGTGCTTTGGCCAGCAAAAGTGTCTTTATCAGGCCTAATTTCAAATATGATTAGAGCAAATGCTTATATGGTCTTAAACAGAGGCTGCTTTAGTCACAGAATGGGATGCCCGGGCAGGAATCGAGCTGCCAGGGTACAGTAGTGCTTTGGCCAGCAAAAGTGTCTTTATCAGGCCTAATTTCAAATATGATTAGAGCAAATGCTTATATGGTCTTAAACAGAGGCTGCTTTAGTCACAGAATGGGATGCCCCGGGCAGGAATCGAGCTGCCAGGGTACAGTAGTGCTTTGGCCAGCAAAAGTGTCTTTATCAGGCCTAATTTCAAATATGATTAGAGCAAATGCTTATATGGTCTTAAACAGAGGCTGCTTTAGTCACAGAATGGGATGCCCCGGGCAGGAATCGAGCTGCCAGGGTACAGTAGTGCTTTGGCCAGCAAAAGTGTCTTTATCAGGCCTAATTTCAAATATGATTAGAGCAAATGCTTATATGGTCTTAAACAGAGGCTGCTTTAGTCACAGAATGGGATGCCCCGGGCAGGAATCGAGCTGCCAGGGTACAGTAGTGCTTTGGCCAGCAAAAGTGTCTTTATCAGGCCTAATTTCAAATATGATTAGAGCAAATGCTTATATGGTCTTAAACAGAGGCTGCTTTAGTCACAGAATGGGATGCCCCGGGCAGGAATCGAGCTGCCAGGGTACAGTAGTGCTTTGGCCAGCAAAAGTGTCTTTATCAGGCCTAATTTCAAATATGATTAGAGCAAATGCTTATATGGTCTTAAACAGAGGCTGCTTTAGTCACAGAATGGATGCCCCGGGCAGGAATCGAGCTGCCAGGGTACAGTAGTGCTTTGGCCAGCAAAAGTGTCTTTATCAGGCCTAATTTCAAATATGATTAGAGCAAATGCTTATATGGTCTTAAACAGAGGCTGCTTTAGTCACAGAATGGGATGCCCCGGGCAGGAATCGAGCTGCCAGGGTACAGTAGTGCTTTGGCCAGCAAAAGTGTCTTTATCAGGCCTAATTTCAAATATGATTAGAGCAAATGCTTATATGGTCTTAAACAGAGGCTGCTTTAGTCACAGAATGGGATGCCCCGGGCAGGAATCGAGCTGCCAGGGTACAGTAGTGCTTTGGCCAGCAAAAGTGTCTTTATCAGGCCTAATTTCAAATATGATTAGAGCAAATGCTTATATGGTCTTAAACAGAGGCTGCTTTAGTCACAGAATGGGATGCCCCGGGCAGGAATCGAGCTGCCAGGGTACAGTAGTGCTTTGGCCAGCAAAAGTGTCTTTATCAGGCCTAATTTCAAATATGATTAGAGCAAATGCTTATATGGTCTTAAACAGAGGCTGCTTTAGTCACAGAATGGGATGCCCCGGGCAGGAATCGAGCTGCCAGGGTACAGTAGTGCTTTGGCCAGCAAAAGTGTCTTTATCAGGCCTAATTTCAAATATGATTAGAGCAAATGCTTATATGGTCTTAAACAGAGGCTGCTTTAGTCACAGAATGGGATGCCCCGGGCAGGAATCGAGCTGCCAGGGTACAGTAGTGCTTTGGCCAGCAAAAGTGTCTTTATCAGGCCTAATTTCAAATATGATTAGAGCAAATGCTTATATGGTCTTAAACAGAGGCTGCTTTAGTCACAGAATGGGATGCCCCGGGCAGGAATCGAGCTGCCAGGGTACAGTAGTGCTTTGGCCAGCAAAGTGTCTTTATCAGGCCTAATTTCAAATATGATTAGAGCAAATGCTTATATGGTCTTAAACAGAGGCTGCTTTAGTCACAGAATGGATGCCCCGGGCAGGAATCGAGCTGCCAGGGTACAGTAGTGCTTTGGCCAGCAAAAGTGTCTTTATCAGGCCTAATTTCAAATATGATTAGAGCAAATGCTTATATGGTCTTAAACAGAGGCTGCTTTAGTCACAGAATGGGATGCCCCGGGCAGGAATCGAGCTGCCAGGGTACAGTAGTGCTTTGGCCAGCAAAAGTGTCTTTATCAGGCCTAATTTCAAATATGATTAGAGCAAATGCTTATATGGTCTTAAACAGAGGCTGCTTTAGTCACAGAATGGGATGCCCCGGGCAGGAATCGAGCTGCCAGGGTACAGTAGTGCTTTGGCCAGCAAAAGTGTCTTTATCAGGCCTAATTTCAAATATGATTAGAGCAAATGCTTATATGGTCTTAAACAGAGGCTGCTTTAGTCACAGAATGGGATGCCCCGGGCAGGAATCGAGCTGCCAGGGTACAGTAGTGCTTTGGCCAGCAAAAGTGTCTTTATCAGGCCTAATTTCAAATATGATTAGAGCAAATGCTTATATGGTCTTAAACAGAGGCTGCTTTAGTCACAGAATGGGATGCCCCGGGCAGGAATCGAGCTGCCAGGGTACAGTAGTGCTTTGGCCAGCAAAAGTGTCTTTATCAGGCCTAATTTCAAATATGATTAGAGCAAATGCTTATATGGTCTTAAACAGAGGCTGCTTTAGTCACAGAATGGGATGCCCCGGGCAGGAATCGAGCTGCCAGGGTACAGTAGTGCTTTGGCCAGCAAAAGTGTCTTTATCAGGCCTAATTTCAAATATGATTAGAGCAAATGCTTATATGGTCTTAAACAGAGGCTGCTTTAGTCACAGAATGGGATGCCCCGGGCAGGAATCGAGCTGCCAGGGTACAGTAGTGCTTTGGCCAGCAAAAGTGTCTTTATCAGGCCTAATTTCAAATATGATTAGAGCAAATGCTTATATGGTCTTAAACAGAGGCTGCTTTAGTCACAGAATGGGATGCCCCGGGCAGGAATCGAGCTGCCAGGGTACAGTAGTGCTTTGGCCAGCAAAAGTGTCTTTATCAGGCCTAATTTCAAATATGATTAGAGCAAATGCTTATATGGTCTTAAACAGAGGCTGCTTTAGTCACAGAATGGGATGCCCCGGGCAGGAATCGAGCTGCCAGGGTACAGTAGTGCTTTGGCCAGCAAAAGTGTCTTTATCAGGCCTAATTTCAAATATGATTAGAGCAAATGCTTATATGGTCTTAAACAGAGGCTGCTTTAGTCACAGAATGGGATGCCCCGGGCAGGAATCGAGCTGCCAGGGTACAGTAGTGCTTTGGCCAGCAAAAGTGTCTTTATCAGGCCTAATTTCAAATATGATTAGAGCAAATGCTTATATGGTCTTAAACAGAGGCTGCTTTAGTCACAGAATGGGATGCCCCGGGCAGGAATCGAGCTGCCAGGGTACAGTAGTGCTTTGGCCAGCAAAAGTGTCTTTATCAGGCCTAATTTCAAATATGATTAGAGCAAATGCTTATATGGTCTTAAACAGAGGCTGCTTTAGTCACAGAATGGGATGCCCCGGGCAGGAATCGAGCTGCCAGGGTACAGTAGTGCTTTGGCCAGCAAAAGTGTCTTTATCAGGCCTAATTTCAAATATGATTAGAGCAAATGCTTATATGGTCTTAAACAGAGGCTGCTTTAGTCACAGAATGGGATGCCCCGGGCAGGAATCGAGCTGCCAGGGTACAGTAGTGCTTTGGCCAGCAAAAGTGTCTTTATCAGGCCTAATTTCAAATATGATTAGAGCAAATGCTTATATGGTCTTAAACAGAGGCTGCTTTAGTCACAGAATGGGATGCCCCGGGCAGGAATCGAGCTGCCAGGGTACAGTAGTGCTTTGGCCAGCAAAAGTGTCTTTATCAGGCCTAATTTCAAATATGATTAGAGCAAATGCTTATATGGTCTTAAACAGAGGCTGCTTTAGTCACAGAATGGGATGCCCCGGGCAGGAATCGAGCTGCCAGGGTACAGTAGTGCTTTGGCCAGCAAAAGTGTCTTTATCAGGCCTAATTTCAAATATGATTAGAGCAAATGCTTATATGGTCTTAAACAGAGGCTGCTTTAGTCACAGAATGGGATGCCCCGGGCAGGAATCGAGCTGCCAGGGTACAGTAGTGCTTTGGCCAGCAAAAGTGTCTTTATCAGGCCTAATTTCAAATATGATTAGAGCAAATGCTTATATGGTCTTAAACAGAGGCTGCTTTAGTCACAGAATGGGATGCCCCGGGCAGGAATCGAGCTGCCAGGGTACAGTAGTGCTTTGGCCAGCAAAAGTGTCTTTATCAGGCCTAATTTCAAATATGATTAGAGCAAATGCTTATATGGTCTTAAACAGAGGCTGCTTTAGTCACAGAATGGGATGCCCCGGGCAGGAATCGAGCTGCCAGGGTACAGTAGTGCTTTGGCCAGCAAAAGTGTCTTTATCAGGCCTAATTTCAAATATGATTAGAGCAAATGCTTATATGGTCTTAAACAGAGGCTGCTTTAGTCACAGAATGGGATGCCCCGGGCAGGAATCGAGCTGCCAGGGTACAGTAGTGCTTTGGCCAGCAAAAGTGTCTTTATCAGGCCTAATTTCAAATATGATTAGAGCAAATGCTTATATGGTCTTAAACAGAGGCTGCTTTAGTCACAGAATGGGATGCCCCGGGCAGGAATCGAGCTGCCAGGGTACAGTAGTGCTTTGGCCAGCAAAAGTGTCTTTATCAGGCCTAATTTCAAATATGATTAGAGCAAATGCTTATATGGTCTTAAACAGAGGCTGCTTTAGTCACAGAATGGGATGCCCCGGGCAGGAATCGAGCTGCCAGGGTACAGTAGTGCTTTGGCCAGCAAAAGTGTCTTTATCAGGCCTAATTTCAAATATGATTAGAGCAAATGCTTATATGGTCTTAAACAGAGGCTGCTTTAGTCACAGAATGGGATGCCCCGGGCAGGAATCGAGCTGCCAGGGTACAGTAGTGCTTTGGCCAGCAAAAGTGTCTTTATCAGGCCTAATTTCAAATATGATTAGAGCAAATGCTTATATGGTCTTAAACAGAGGCTGCTTTAGTCACAGAATGGGATGCCCCGGGCAGGAATCGAGCTGCCAGGGTACAGTAGTGCTTTGGCCAGCAAAAGTGTCTTTATCAGGCCTAATTTCAAATATGATTAGAGCAAATGCTTATATGGTCTTAAACAGAGGCTGCTTTAGTCACAGAATGGGATGCCCCGGGCAGGAATCGAGCTGCCAGGGTACAGTAGTGCTTTGGCCAGCAAAAGTGTCTTTATCAGGCCTAATTTCAAATATGATTAGAGCAAATGCTTATATGGTCTTAAACAGAGGCTGCTTTAGTCACAGAATGGGATGCCCCGGGCAGGAATCGAGCTGCCAGGGTACAGTAGTGCTTTGGCCAGCAAAAGTGTCTTTATCAGGCCTAATTTCAAATATGATTAGAGCAAATGCTTATATGGTCTTAAACAGAGGCTGCTTTAGTCACAGAATGGGATGCCCCGGGCAGGAATCGAGCTGCCAGGGTACAGTAGTGCTTTGGCCAGCAAAAGTGTCTTTATCAGGCCTAATTTCAAATATGATTAGAGCAAATGCTTATATGGTCTTAAACAGAGGCTGCTTTAGTCACAGAATGGGATGCCCCGGGCAGGAATCGAGCTGCCAGGGTACAGTAGTGCTTTGGCCAGCAAAAGTGTCTTTATCAGGCCTAATTTCAAATATGATTAGAGCAAATGCTTATATGGTCTTAAACAGAGGCTGCTTTAGTCACAGAATGGGATGCCCCGGGCAGGAATCGAGCTGCCAGGGTACAGTAGTGCTTTGGCCAGCAAAAGTGTCTTTATCAGGCCTAATTTCAAATATGATTAGAGCAAATGCTTATATGGTCTTAAACAGAGGCTGCTTTAGTCACAGAATGGGATGCCCCGGGCAGGAATCGAGCTGCCAGGGTACAGTAGTGCTTTGGCCAGCAAAAGTGTCTTTATCAGGCCTAATTTCAAATATGATTAGAGCAAATGCTTATATGGTCTTAAACAGAGGCTGCTTTAGTCACAGAATGGGATGCCCCGGGCAGGAATCGAGCTGCCAGGGTACAGTAGTGCTTTGGCCAGCAAAAGTGTCTTTATCAGGCCTAATTTCAAATATGATTAGAGCAAATGCTTATATGGTCTTAAACAGAGGCTGCTTTAGTCACAGAATGGGATGCCCCGGGCAGGAATCGAGCTGCCAGGGTACAGTAGTGCTTTGGCCAGCAAAAGTGTCTTTATCAGGCCTAATTTCAAATATGATTAGAGCAAATGCTTATATGGTCTTAAACAGAGGCTGCTTTAGTCACAGAATGGGATGCCCCGGGCAGGAATCGAGCTGCCAGGGTACAGTAGTGCTTTGGCCAGCAAAAGTGTCTTTATCAGGCCTAATTTCAAATATGATTAGAGCAAATGCTTATATGGTCTTAAACAGAGGCTGCTTTAGTCACAGAATGGGATGCCCCGGGCAGGAATCGAGCTGCCAGGGTACAGTAGTGCTTTGGCCAGCAAAAGTGTCTTTATCAGGCCTAATTTCAAATATGATTAGAGCAAATGCTTATATGGTCTTAAACAGAGGCTGCTTTAGTCACAGAATGGGATGCCCCGGGCAGGAATCGAGCTGCCAGGGTACAGTAGTGCTTTGGCCAGCAAAAGTGTCTTTATCAGGCCTAATTTCAAATATGATTAGAGCAAATGCTTATATGGTCTTAAACAGAGGCTGCTTTAGTCACAGAATGGGATGCCCCGGGCAGGAATCGAGCTGCCAGGGTACAGTAGTGCTTTGGCCAGCAAAAGTGTCTTTATCAGGCCTAATTTCAAATATGATTAGAGCAAATGCTTATATGGTCTTAAACAGAGGCTGCTTTAGTCACAGAATGGGATGCCCCGGGCAGGAATCGAGCTGCCAGGGTACAGTAGTGCTTTGGCCAGCAAAAGTGTCTTTATCAGGCCTAATTTCAAATATGATTAGAGCAAATGCTTATATGGTCTTAAACAGAGGCTGCTTTAGTCACAGAATGGGATGCCCCGGGCAGGAATCGAGCTGCCAGGGTACAGTAGTGCTTTGGCCAGCAAAAGTGTCTTTATCAGGCCTAATTTCAAATATGATTAGAGCAAATGCTTATATGGTCTTAAACAGAGGCTGCTTTAGTCACAGAATGGGATGCCCCGGGCAGGAATCGAGCTGCCAGGGTACAGTAGTGCTTTGGCCAGCAAAAGTGTCTTTATCAGGCCTAATTTCAAATATGATTAGAGCAAATGCTTATATGGTCTTAAACAGAGGCTGCTTTAGTCACAGAATGGGATGCCCCGGGCAGGAATCGAGCTGCCAGGGTACAGTAGTGCTTTGGCCAGCAAAAGTGTCTTTATCAGGCCTAATTTCAAATATGATTAGAGCAAATGCTTATATGGTCTTAAACAGAGGCTGCTTTAGTCACAGAATGGGATGCCCCGGGCAGGAATCGAGCTGCCAGGGTACAGTAGTGCTTTGGCCAGCAAAAGTGTCTTTATCAGGCCTAATTTCAAATATGATTAGAGCAAATGCTTATATGGTCTTAAACAGAGGCTGCTTTAGTCACAGAATGGGATGCCCCGGGCAGGAATCGAGCTGCCAGGGTACAGTAGTGCTTTGGCCAGCAAAAGTGTCTTTATCAGGCCTAATTTCAAATATGATTAGAGCAAATGCTTATATGGTCTTAAACAGAGGCTGCTTTAGTCACAGAATGGGATGCCCCGGGCAGGAATCGAGCTGCCAGGGTACAGTAGTGCTTTGGCCAGCAAAAGTGTCTTTATCAGGCCTAATTTCAAATATGATTAGAGCAAATGCTTATATGGTCTTAAACAGAGGCTGCTTTAGTCACAGAATGGGATGCCCCGGGCAGGAATCGAGCTGCCAGGGTACAGTAGTGCTTTGGCCAGCAAAAGTGTCTTTATCAGGCCTAATTTCAAATATGATTAGAGCAAATGCTTATATGGTCTTAAACAGAGGCTGCTTTAGTCACAGAATGGGATGCCCCGGGCAGGAATCGAGCTGCCAGGGTACAGTAGTGCTTTGGCCAGCAAAAGTGTCTTTATCAGGCCTAATTTCAAATATGATTAGAGCAAATGCTTATATGGTCTTAAACAGAGGCTGCTTTAGTCACAGAATGGGATGCCCCGGGCAGGAATCGAGCTGCCAGGGTACAGTAGTGCTTTGGCCAGCAAAAGTGTCTTTATCAGGCCTAATTTCAAATATGATTAGAGCAAATGCTTATATGGTCTTAAACAGAGGCTGCTTTAGTCACAGAATGGGATGCCCCGGGCAGGAATCGAGCTGCCAGGGTACAGTAGTGCTTTGGCCAGCAAAAGTGTCTTTATCAGGCCTAATTTCAAATATGATTAGAGCAAATGCTTATATGGTCTTAAACAGAGGCTGCTTTAGTCACAGAATGGGATGCCCCGGGCAGGAATCGAGCTGCCAGGGTACAGTAGTGCTTTGGCCAGCAAAAGTGTCTTTATCAGGCCTAATTTCAAATATGATTAGAGCAAATGCTTATATGGTCTTAAACAGAGGCTGCTTTAGTCACAGAATGGGATGCCCCGGGCAGGAATCGAGCTGCCAGGGTACAGTAGTGCTTTGGCCAGCAAAAGTGTCTTTATCAGGCCTAATTTCAAATATGATTAGAGCAAATGCTTATATGGTCTTAAACAGAGGCTGCTTTAGTCACAGAATGGGATGCCCCGGGCAGGAATCGAGCTGCCAGGGTACAGTAGTGCTTTGGCCAGCAAAAGTGTCTTTATCAGGCCTAATTTCAAATATGATTAGAGCAAATGCTTATATGGTCTTAAACAGAGGCTGCTTTAGTCACAGAATGGGATGCCCCGGGCAGGAATCGAGCTGCCAGGGTACAGTAGTGCTTTGGCCAGCAAAAGTGTCTTTATCAGGCCTAATTTCAAATATGATTAGAGCAAATGCTTATATGGTCTTAAACAGAGGCTGCTTTAGTCACAGAATGGGATGCCCCGGGCAGGAATCGAGCTGCCAGGGTACAGTAGTGCTTTGGCCAGCAAAAGTGTCTTTATCAGGCCTAATTTCAAATATGATTAGAGCAAATGCTTATATGGTCTTAAACAGAGGCTGCTTTAGTCACAGAATGGGATGCCCCGGGCAGGAATCGAGCTGCCAGGGTACAGTAGTGCTTTGGCCAGCAAAAGTGTCTTTATCAGGCCTAATTTCAAATATGATTAGAGCAAATGCTTATATGGTCTTAAACAGAGGCTGCTTTAGTCACAGAATGGGATGCCCCGGGCAGGAATCGAGCTGCCAGGGTACAGTAGTGCTTTGGCCAGCAAAAGTGTCTTTATCAGGCCTAATTTCAAATATGATTAGAGCAAATGCTTATATGGTCTTAAACAGAGGCTGCTTTAGTCACAGAATGGGATGCCCCGGGCAGGAATCGAGCTGCCAGGGTACAGTAGTGCTTTGGCCAGCAAAAGTGTCTTTATCAGGCCTAATTTCAAATATGATTAGAGCAAATGCTTATATGGTCTTAAACAGAGGCTGCTTTAGTCACAGAATGGGATGCCCCGGGCAGGAATCGAGCTGCCAGGGTACAGTAGTGCTTTGGCCAGCAAAAGTGTCTTTATCAGGCCTAATTTCAAATATGATTAGAGCAAATGCTTATATGGTCTTAAACAGAGGCTGCTTTAGTCACAGAATGGGATGCCCCGGGCAGGAATCGAGCTGCCAGGGTACAGTAGTGCTTTGGCCAGCAAAAGTGTCTTTATCAGGCCTAATTTCAAATATGATTAGAGCAAATGCTTATATGGTCTTAAACAGAGGCTGCTTTAGTCACAGAATGGGATGCCCCGGGCAGGAATCGAGCTGCCAGGGTACAGTAGTGCTTTGGCCAGCAAAAGTGTCTTTATCAGGCCTAATTTCAAATATGATTAGAGCAAATGCTTATATGGTCTTAAACAGAGGCTGCTTTAGTCACAGAATGGGATGCCCCGGGCAGGAATCGAGCTGCCAGGGTACAGTAGTGCTTTGGCCAGCAAAAGTGTCTTTATCAGGCCTAATTTCAAATATGATTAGAGCAAATGCTTATATGGTCTTAAACAGAGGCTGCTTTAGTCACAGAATGGGATGCCCCGGGCAGGAATCGAGCTGCCAGGGTACAGTAGTGCTTTGGCCAGCAAAAGTGTCTTTATCAGGCCTAATTTCAAATATGATTAGAGCAAATGCTTATATGGTCTTAAACAGAGGCTGCTTTAGTCACAGAATGGGATGCCCCGGGCAGGAATCGAGCTGCCAGGGTACAGTAGTGCTTTGGCCAGCAAAAGTGTCTTTATCAGGCCTAATTTCAAATATGATTAGAGCAAATGCTTATATGGTCTTAAACAGAGGCTGCTTTAGTCACAGAATGGGATGCCCCGGGCAGGAATCGAGCTGCCAGGGTACAGTAGTGCTTTGGCCAGCAAAAGTGTCTTTATCAGGCCTAATTTCAAATATGATTAGAGCAAATGCTTATATGGTCTTAAACAGAGGCTGCTTTAGTCACAGAATGGGATGCCCCGGGCAGGAATCGAGCTGCCAGGGTACAGTAGTGCTTTGGCCAGCAAAAGTGTCTTTATCAGGCCTAATTTCAAATATGATTAGAGCAAATGCTTATATGGTCTTAAACAGAGGCTGCTTTAGTCACAGAATGGGATGCCCCGGGCAGGAATCGAGCTGCCAGGGTACAGTAGTGCTTTGGCCAGCAAAAGTGTCTTTATCAGGCCTAATTTCAAATATGATTAGAGCAAATGCTTATATGGTCTTAAACAGAGGCTGCTTTAGTCACAGAATGGGATGCCCCGGGCAGGAATCGAGCTGCCAGGGTACAGTAGTGCTTTGGCCAGCAAAAGTGTCTTTATCAGGCCTAATTTCAAATATGATTAGAGCAAATGCTTATATGGTCTTAAACAGAGGCTGCTTTAGTCACAGAATGGGATGCCCCGGGCAGGAATCGAGCTGCCAGGGTACAGTAGTGCTTTGGCCAGCAAAAGTGTCTTTATCAGGCCTAATTTCAAATATGATTAGAGCAAATGCTTATATGGTCTTAAACAGAGGCTGCTTTAGTCACAGAATGGGATGCCCCGGGCAGGAATCGAGCTGCCAGGGTACAGTAGTGCTTTGGCCAGCAAAAGTGTCTTTATCAGGCCTAATTTCAAATATGATTAGAGCAAATGCTTATATGGTCTTAAACAGAGGCTGCTTTAGTCACAGAATGGGATGCCCCGGGCAGGAATCGAGCTGCCAGGGTACAGTAGTGCTTTGGCCAGCAAAAGTGTCTTTATCAGGCCTAATTTCAAATATGATTAGAGCAAATGCTTATATGGTCTTAAACAGAGGCTGCTTTAGTCACAGAATGGGATGCCCCGGGCAGGAATCGAGCTGCCAGGGTACAGTAGTGCTTTGGCCAGCAAAAGTGTCTTTATCAGGCCTAATTTCAAATATGATTAGAGCAAATGCTTATATGGTCTTAAACAGAGGCTGCTTTAGTCACAGAATGGGATGCCCCGGGCAGGAATCGAGCTGCCAGGGTACAGTAGTGCTTTGGCCAGCAAAAGTGTCTTTATCAGGCCTAATTTCAAATATGATTAGAGCAAATGCTTATATGGTCTTAAACAGAGGCTGCTTTAGTCACAGAATGGGATGCCCCGGGCAGGAATCGAGCTGCCAGGGTACAGTAGTGCTTTGGCCAGCAAAAGTGTCTTTATCAGGCCTAATTTCAAATATGATTAGAGCAAATGCTTATATGGTCTTAAACAGAGGCTGCTTTAGTCACAGAATGGGATGCCCCGGGCAGGAATCGAGCTGCCAGGGTACAGTAGTGCTTTGGCCAGCAAAAGTGTCTTTATCAGGCCTAATTTCAAATATGATTAGAGCAAATGCTTATATGGTCTTAAACAGAGGCTGCTTTAGTCACAGAATGGGATGCCCCGGGCAGGAATCGAGCTGCCAGGGTACAGTAGTGCTTTGGCCAGCAAAAGTGTCTTTATCAGGCCTAATTTCAAATATGATTAGAGCAAATGCTTATATGGTCTTAAACAGAGGCTGCTTTAGTCACAGAATGGGATGCCCCGGGCAGGAATCGAGCTGCCAGGGTACAGTAGTGCTTTGGCCAGCAAAAGTGTCTTTATCAGGCCTAATTTCAAATATGATTAGAGCAAATGCTTATATGGTCTTAAACAGAGGCTGCTTTAGTCACAGAATGGGATGCCCCGGGCAGGAATCGAGCTGCCAGGGTACAGTAGTGCTTTGGCCAGCAAAAGTGTCTTTATCAGGCCTAATTTCAAATATGATTAGAGCAAATGCTTATATGGTCTTAAACAGAGGCTGCTTTAGTCACAGAATGGGATGCCTCACAGCAGACTTAAGATCAGTTCAGTATATATGCACAGTTAGTTACTATAAGCAGCCTGAAAACGCTAACAAAGGCTGGATGAAAAAAAAAAAATCTCCCTGTCAGCCAGCTCCGTTTTTCCTACCTTTCCCTGGCTTTCTGTCTGTCTCCTGTCTGTCTCCTGCCTGTCTCCTGCCTGTCTCCTGCCTGTCTCCAGCCTGTCCCTGTCTGTCCCTGTCTGTCCCTGTCTCCAGCCTGTCTCCAGCCTGTCTAACTGCCTCAGCTACACAGCGTTCTGTCTGTCTGTCACGAATGCAATAGAGAAATGAGGAAAAGCAAGATGGCCGCCGTTAAATACCGCTGTGTGACGTCACCGGGCTTGCTGGCTGCTGATAGGCTGCATGTGACTGCCCCAGCTTGCACTGGCGCGGGATACATGTCCAGACATGTCCCGCCCGCCATCTTAGAATGCCTGTAATGTAAATGAATGGATGTTAAAGGAAAACTTCGAGTGATCGAATCGCGGGGAAATTCGGATTCGATCCGAATCGAATTTTTCCTGAAATTCGGATCGAATCCGGGTTCGTCCGGATCGATTCGCTCATCCCTAAATTTAATGTTACACAACCAATTAGAGAAGCTGAAGAGCTGGCAATGATGAAAACAGACAATGTTAATAGACCGGCAACAACGACAGGCGTATATACAGAAGAAAGTAAAGGAGGAAAACACAGACTGGAAATAAAAGTAGCTCTCTATAGTGATTGAGGTGTTCTTTATGATGTCTAATTAACACAACTGCAAAGCTCTACCTCAGCTCATCGTTCAGCGCATCTACCACCCCGCTGATCCAAGTCCTAAGGAATGAAGGATTAGAAAACAACGACCTCAGCAGAAAAAAGGAACGCTAAAGCAAAATATAGCCGCTGCAATGCTCCCTTGTTTGCTTCTAACTTGTTTTATCGAGCTGCTTTCAGTTTCATTATTGATGCTATTGACTTTTCTAGATTAAAATCTCATTAACCCTTTGGACATTTTAACACCTCTCCGGAAACCTGGAATCAGCGTACGAGAGGTTGACAGGTTTATAACACTTTTGGAAGTTGTAACGTGTTAGCTCTTTAAGGAAGAATTATGGCCCTATTGAAAAAAGAAATGCCAGATTAAAGAAAATCTGTTATCCGAAATGTAAGGCCTGTTGTTGATATTTAATTTTATGTGGTCCTGGTTAAGACTCCATCATTCTAGAAGAATGCATTCCACCCTTCCACAGTCCAATGTTTTAGCGCACTCTGTCTAAGGCTTAGCATTGTTCTTGGTGATATTTGGCTTGGTCACCACTGTTTAGCTGTAGAAACCCTGACCACGAATAGCACAATCATTTTTGTGTTGTGTCTCACACTTGGTGGTGACTTTAGGAAACTGAGAATAGGCACCTTGTGCAGCCAACTGCCTCATGGTGGCGTTGTTGTTGACCCTAAATGCAGATACATATGGGTCCTTCTCTTCCAGATTGACCTCCGTATTTAAAACAGATTTTGCTAGATCTGCATTGATAAGCTTATTGGTTGAGCTGCTGACCCAATAACTTTTTACCTTCACACTCCAAATACTTAAATACCCATCAACCCACATTCAAATAAGAAAACTTGACAGGGCTGCACCAAAGGCTCATTGGTTAAAGAGGAATATCAGACCTAAAATAAAAAAGGGTTCATTTCACCCTCCTGCTTCAAGGGCCCGATCCTCACACAGCCGCTCGCTTAGTCTGCACTGATGAGCACCTGCCTTTCAATGCCCCACACCGATCTCGCAGCTCTGCAAAGTCTTACGGGATTTTGGAAGGCTCCATTGCATCCCATTCATGGGTACTGCGCAGGCGTGAGATGGGGGGCCGCACATAGTGCCTGATTGCATGCAAGATGGCGCCCTCCATCAGGAGATTGCCCAGAACCCGAGGAACCCTGCGGATGGATCCCCCGCCGAGGTGAGTAAACACTTCCCAGTTGTGAAACCAGAGGAAGGGGACAGTCCGGTGAGAATTGGGGGAGGTTTTAACCTCTCACGATGTTCCTCTTTAAGCCAGTGTTGACCCTAGTAGTATCCACATCAACTTTTCAACAACCAAGTACAAATACTGATACACACAAACCTTCACTCCTGCAGATGCACTTTGTAAGGTTTGACCATATGCAGCACCCAGTTCAGAGAGATATTGCCCAAACTTCATTGCTACTTCGCCCTTAGTGGACAATCCCGTTTTGCAGGACACTACAATTACTCCAGAGATCTTAAAGGGATACAGAAGGCAAAGGCAATTGTTAGACCACCATGTTAGGCTACGTTTAGCACTGTCCTAAACTGTTTTCCATTTTAAAATTGAAGAAATAATGGCCGTGATATCAAGGTTTACAGTTTAACCTTATGATTTATCATTTAAAATATTTGGGCATGGCTCTTGGCTCTGTGATGCCCCATAATAATCAGCATTATGGGTGGTAAACACAGGTCATTTACCGAAAGATAGTCCAAACATACATCAAGGTACAGGGAGGAGACAAACTCAAGGTCAGGAGGAGAGCCAAAGGTCATGCACAAAAGATCACAGGTGCAGTACCAGGGAGGAAGCAAAGGCAAGGATTTCAACAGACTCTGGAAGCTCATTCAAACTAACCGCTATAATGGGCATCCCAAAATGGATTTGGTCAGCTTTGTAGGGACAGGGGGAGAGTAATTGGCCAAGTGGACAGAGGCTTTTGCTCCCTAATAACCTTGGGCTGATTAGTCCACTATCAACCTTTAGGGCTAATAGCCCTACCATAATCTGAGGGCTCACTGACCTATTTAAATCTCACTATGGTCACTGTACTGCCTGTTACAGAAGGGTGTCGTGGGTGCATGAACCCACACAGAGACTGGGGAGCCTGGGAGAGGCAAGGTTGATTCTCGTTACACACTTAATTCAATATTCAAATAACAGAACTTTACAGTTTACATAGGCACTTTACATAGGCACTTTGGTTGAGTCATATTTGACCTACAGATTCCATCAAATCTTGACCCTCCAACTTCAAATTCTTAGCTAATACACTCTAATTTATTCTACAGAGCATCTTACTCCCACTCCCAATACTTACAAGCAAGTCCTAATCTCCTATATCAGTCCTTGTTTCCACATTCAAATGATAAACAAAGTTTTAAGCCCCATTATAAATACTTACATAATACACATAACATAATACACATAAGCCTCCTCTACCACAATATCTTACCCACTACTCCTAATACTTATCTTATAAAAGAAAATCCTTCCCTGAACAGCAGCTCTTGTTTACACGTTCAAATTATGGACTTTGCCAGGTCAATGCCGATAAGCTCATTGGTTTAGCTGTTGTTGACCCAAGATATTTCCACTACAGCATTTTACCCACCACATTCCAAATACCTACCTTAAAATCTCTGCTCTTCTGCAAAGGTTCTTACCCTTCCAGTCCAGTCTCACCTTTTTAGAAGAAAGTCCTTCTCTAGAACACCCTAGTGGTCCACAGCTGCCTGTAAGTCAGACCTAGTCTTTGGTATCATTTTGTGTTCAGTGTGAATTCTTTGCTGTAACAACATTCGTTGTATGACTTAACGATATTGTGTAAGTAATAGTCTTGTAGTAAACGGAAAACTCACAGTTACCGACCCCGTGCTGGGCACAAACACCACCAAGATTGTTTCTTTAGAAAACTTTGGCCCAGGAAAGGAGGCTGCCAACTTGCTTTTTATTGTCAGACAAGTCACACCTTCACAGGGAATTTACACAGCCACAGGATAACAATGGTCTCTTGCGATCTAACACCACCCCACTTCAAGACAGCACAGTGAATTTCTTGTCTTGAAGGACGGTGTACAGCTGAATATTTTCATAGCCAAGGCTTTGGGCCTACATGACTTTATAAGGGCTTGAGGACAGGTTAGGCCATAGGTTTGGCAGTATAGGCCGGTTTTAAGGACTTTAAGCAGGGTAACTGGAAGATTGGGCCATTGCTCCCCCAGTGGGTAGTAGGAGGCAAGCAGGACAGGGTCTCAACTTCCAGGGACTAGGCCACGCAGCAGGGGTGGGTTCACATTACGCGAATCAAAGGCAGGGCAGTAAGTCAGCAGAGCCACTACCCAGTGGTCCACAAGTCTGAAGGCCACGGTTAACTTTTCCATTTCCACTGGCTCTGCAGCGGGGCAAATGAGCTGTGTTACCAGTTTCTCCTCAACCCCTGGTCAAGTCTTCAGCTTCCTCAGACCAAGATTCCTCTCCTCACCAATATCTCCCACTTTTATACCTAGGACTCACCCAGCATCCATCATGTAGGTCTAACTCTGCCTACTCTATCTTATAATTCCTGTAAAAGTATCCTTTTAAGAAGGACCCTGGCAGTGGGACCCCCAAGGATAATGGGTTGTTCAAACATTGCATCTACCCCAATCCTGCTATTCCCTGATAGACGTCTATGGGCTTACAGGACATGCCGAAACTGAGGATGCCCCCACTAGAACCCATATTATACTATATACCCAATACTAATGTCTAAAAGTACCCAGGGCCAGATGATTTACCTTTATTGGGGAATCACCATCATATGCACTGGTCAGCTGAATTATTCAGGATATGGACTTTCGGCCTACCTATCTGTGCAGGAGGGCTGGGGTTGTCACAAGAGCCATGGCTAGACTTGGTCATGAATTCACTTATATCCCTGCTCACTCTGCACTGCTTGTTTGGGCCAGAAAAAATTAAAGTCTACCAGGCAAGAAGAATGCACAGAACTGGGATGTGTCTGGGCCCACGAAGATGAGCTGACAGGGACACCAGGGTGCTTCAAAAAGCTTCACAAAGTGGGGCATCCCAAGTCAGGATGCTTCAAGAACAAGCTTTTAAAGTGGACCAGCTCATTAATATACGTTTTGGTCCTCTCTCTAAGTTAGACTCTGTTTTGCATTTAAAATATCTAGTTGTGCCTAAGCTTCTGTCTTTTAATTTTAGAAATATTTCCATTTGAGTTTCTCATTCTCTCCACCTACATGTTTATAGCATTCCAAGATGTTGAGCCATAGAAATATAACTGGCACAAGGTAAGATGTTACAAGCTCCTCGTTGTGATATTGGCGTCCTCTGCGAATTCTGAGTGAATTAATCTGGCTGTTGGGACATAATCCTCAGCTCAGTCCTCTTGAAATGAGCTCCAGCTGGTTCTGGGGGGAAGGTAGGCGTATTATTATGGTCTTGGCATTGTGCTCAGGGTAGAAGACGAGAGAGCAGAACCGAAGTAAGACGCAATTAGTGTTCACAATATGTAATTAGTCCCTTTCACCCTCTACCTGTGATTCTTGTTACAGATTTATCTTGCTGGGTTTCTTTTCAGAGGAGTGCATCATGATATAATCCTTCCATTGCCGGCTACCCGCTGCTGCTAACCACTTTGGATGAGTGAGTATAATATTTACTATTATTCCACAAAAAGTGAATTACAAGCCTAATAGCTTACTAAAGGCACCAACACATGATAACACATAACAGGAGATATTTTCTAAGTCACGATAGATCTTTTCTAGAGATTTTATTAACATTAGTAATTAGTAAAGTCTACGGATCACACCCAAACACACATCACACCCACAGGCAGCAAGCAGAAACACCCCCTTTACAGGCAATGTGCAGAACCCCCCATGACAGGCAGCGTACAGAATTCCCCCCTTCCCAATTTCCTCATTACAGGCTGTGTAATCACCCTCCCCCAGAACGCTGAACAATGGCGAAGCGCAGGCAGGCAGGGTAACTGGTGCTGCCACCACCTCTCACACACAATCTTACCGATGATTCCTCTGTTGTTGGGGTTCAGGTTGCGGGCGACAGGTGGGTGTGGCCTGAGTCTACGGCCAGTGTCCATTGTTTTTAATGGAAGCATGCCATACAGGCCAGGAGCATGGCTAATGTAAGTTGCCTCCCCACCACCCTTTATATTCGCCCCTTAAGATGCACAAACATCCCCCCCAACAAACATTTTGGAAAAATGTGTTTATTATGGAGTGAAAATATAAAATAATTTTAAAAAGAAACAATAGTAAAAACTCAACTAATGAGGTTACATAAGTGTTATTATTAGGGGTGTGGTTGTGTTCGGAATTAGGGAATCCCATTTAAAATCATGTTGAATAGTGGTCAGTACACGTGCCATCATTTATTTTGATTCTGACTAACTTATATAAAGTTCAGCTGTTCTAGTATGATTTTCCTGATGCTGCATTTTACAGCAAAAGACATGGTTTGTAAGCTGATTGCAACGCATCTAAGGAATATCAGAGTTGAAAGATACCAGGCAGGAGAAGGATACCAAAACATTTCCAGACCTCAAAAAAATGATGAAAAGACAGGAAGACAGTTGGTCTAGAAGACTGCCTGGGGGCCTACAGCAACATTAAAGAATCTGCACGAATTGTCTGGGTTGTGGGGTAGGGTGGTAATAAGGCAATTTCTTACGAATTAAAACATCCAAGCTTGGCTTTGTGTTGCCAAAACTTACATCAAGTCTAGGGATGAGTGAATCGATCCGGACGAACCCGGATTCGTTCCGAATTTCATGGAAAATTTGATTCTGAACGAATCCGAATTTCCCTGCGATTCGATCGATCGAAGTTTTCCTTTAAACGCCATTTATTTCAATTACAGGCATTCTAAAATGGTGTATGAACATGTCCAGATATACCCCCTGGGGCAAGGTATCATGGGTAAGTCACATGCAGCCTATCAGCAGCCAGGAAGCCCGGTGACGTCACCGTGCTATATAAAGCGGCGGCCATCTTGCTTGTGCGCATTTCAGCCTTGCATTGCGGCCAGAGCACAGCTAGTTAGAGACAGGGACAGAGAGTTAGAGATAGGTAGGGAGAGTCAGAGAGGCAGACAGAGAGGTAGACAGAGCTAGGGAAAGATAGGGAAAGATAGGGAAAAACCGGAACCATCCAGCCAGGGAAAGCTTAGAAGCGACAGTGAAATTTTTTTTTTTTCATTAGATCAGTTTTCAATTCAATTTCAGTTCTTTGTGCTGTAAATCTGCCTTGCCACTGTGCATGCCGTCTATGCAGTGGCGTATTTAACCCTATCTGTTACACAAGCATTTATCATAATATATAACTGGATTAGTTTAAATATTTTTTGGTCTGCCTTTAACCCAAAAAACACCAGCCCACCTGGGCATCCCAAACCTGCATTAGGCAGCCTATCTGTTATACTAAATACGCTTGTTGATCCTTCCTCAGCTGAATCAAAGTATTGCATTTTAAATTGGTTTTTGGTCTGCCTTTAACAAAAAAAACACCAGGCCGCAGGGCATCCCAAACCTGCATTAGGCAACCTATCTGTTATACTAAATACGCTTGTTGATCCTTCCTCAGCTGAATCAAAGTTTTGCATTTTGAATTGGTTTTTGGTCTGCCTTTAACAAAAAAAACACCAGGCCGCAGGGCATCCCAAACCTGCATTAGGCAGCCTATCTGTTATACTAAATACGCTTGTTGATCCTTGCTCAGCTGAATCAAAGTATTGCATTTTGAATTGGTTTTTGGTCTGCCTTTAACAAAAAAACACCAGGCCGCAGGGCATCCCAAACCTGCACTAGGCAGCCTATCAGTTATGCGAAATATGCTTGTTGATCCTTCCTCAGCTGAATCAAAGTATTGCATTTTGAATTGGTTTTTGGTCTGCCTTTAACAAAAAAACACCAGGCCGCAGGGCATCCCAAACCTGCACTAGGCAGCCTATCAGTTATGCGAAATACGCTTGTTGATCCTTCCTCAGCTGAATCAAAGTATTGCATTTTGAATTGGTTTTTGGTCTGCCTTTAACAAAAAAAACACCAGGCTGCAGGGCATCCCAAACCTGCACTTAGCAGCCTATCTGTTATACTAAATATGCTTGTTGATCCTTCCTCAGCTGAATCAAAGTATTGCATTTTGAATTGGTTTTTAGTCTGCCTTTAACAAAAAAAACACCAGGCCGCAGGGCATCCCAAACCTGCACTAGGCAGCCTATCTGTTATACTAAATACGCTTGTTCATCCTCCTCAGCTAAATCAAAGTTTTGCATTTTGAATTGGTTTTTGGTCTGCCTTTAACAAAAAAAACACCAGGCCGCAGGGCATCCCAAACCTGCATTAGGCAGCCTATCTGTTATACTAAATATGCTTGTTGATCCTTGCTCAGCTGAATCAAAGTATTGCATTTTGAATTGGTTTTTGGTCTTCCTTTAACAAAAAAAACACCAGGCTGCAGGGCATCCCAAACCTGCACTTAGCAGCATATCTGTTATAGTAAATACTCTTGTTGATCCTTCCTCAGCTGAATCAAAGATTTGAATTTTGAATTGGTCTTTGGTCTGCCTTTAACAAAAAAACACCAGGCCGCAGGGCATCCCAAACCTGCACTTAGCAGCCTATCTGTTATACTAAATATGCTTATTGATCCTTGCTCAGCTGAATCAAAGTTTTGAATTTTGAATTGGTCTTTGGTCTGCCTTTAACAAAAAAACACCAGGCCGCAGGGCATCCCAAACCTGCATTAGGCAGCCTATCTGTTATACTAAATATGCTTTTGATCCTTCCTCAGCTGAATCAAAGTATTGCATTTTGAATTGGTTTTTGGTCTGCCTTTAACAAAAAAAACACCAGGCCGCAGGGCATCCCAAACCTGCACTTAGCAGCCTATCTGTTATACTAAATATGCTTGTTGATCCTTGCCCAGCTGAATCAAAGTATTGCATTTTGAATTGGTTTTTGGTCTGCCTTTAACAAAAAAAAACACCAGGCCGCAGGGCATCCCAAACCTGCACTTAGCAGCCTATCTGTTATACTAAATATGCTTGTTGATCCTTGCTCAGCTGAATCAAAGTATTGCATTTTGAATTGGTTTTTGGTCTGCCTTTAACAAAAAAAAACACCAGGCCGCAGGGCATCCCAAACCTGCACTAGGCAACCTATCTGTTATACTAAATACGCTTGTTGATCCTTCTTCAGCTGAATCAAAGTTTTGAATTTTGAATTGGTCTTTGGTCTGCCTTTAACAAAAAAACACCAGGCCGCAGGGCATCCCAAACCTGCACTTAGCAGCCTATCTGTTATACTAAATATGCTTGTTGATCCTTGCTCAGCTGAATCAAAGTATTGCATTTTGAATTGGTTTTTGGTCTGCCTTTAACAAAAAAACCACCAGGTCGCAGGGCATCCCAAACCTGCACTAAGCAGCCTATCTGTTATACTAAATACGCTTGTTGATCCTTCCTCAGCTGAATCAAAGTTTTGAATTTTGAATTGGTCTTTGGTCTGCCTTTAACAAAAAAACACCAGGCTGCAGGGCATCCCAAACCTGCACTTAGCAGTCTATCTGTTATACTAAATATGTTTGTTGATCCTTCCTCAGCTGAATCAAAGTATTGCATTTTGAATTGGTTTTTGGTCTGCCTTTAACAAAAAAAACACCAGGCGGCAGGGCATCCCAAACCTGCATTAGGCAGCCTGTTATACTAAATACGCTTGTTGATCCTTCCTCAGCTGAATCAAAGTATTGAATTTTGAATTGGTTTTTGGTCTGCCTTTAACAAAAAAAAACACCAGGCCGCAGGGCATCCCAAACCTGCATTAGGCAGCCTATCTATTATACTAAATACGCTTGTTGATCCTTCCTCAGCTGAATCAAAGTATTGCATATTGAATTGGTTTTTGGTCTACCTTTAACAAAAAAACACCAGCCCACCTGGGTATCCCAAACCTGCATTAGGCAGCCTATCTGTTATACTAAATACACTTGTTGATCCTTCCTCAGCTGAATCAAAGTATTGCATTTTGAATTGGTTTTTGGTCTGCCTTTAACAAATAAAACACCAGGCCGCAGGGCATCCCAAACCTGCATTAGGCAGCCTATCTGTTATACTAAATACGCTTGTTGATCCTTCCTCAGCTGAATCAAAGTATTGCATTTTGAATTGTTTTTTGGTCTGCCTTTAAAAAAAAAAAACACCAGGCCGCAGGGCATCCCAAACCTGCATTAGGCAGCCTATCTGTTATACTAAATACACTTCTTGATCCTTCCTCAGCTGAATAAAAGTATTGCATTTTTAATTGGTTTTTGGTCTGCCTTTAACAAAAAAACCACCAGGCTGCAGGGCATCCCAAACCTGCACTAGGCAGCCTATTTGTTATACTAAATACGCTTGTTGATCCTTCCTCAGTTGAATCAAAGTATTGCATTTTGAATTGGTTTTTGGTCTGCCTTTAACAAAAAAAACACCCAGCCGCAGGGCATCCCAAACCTGCACTTAGCAGCCTATCTGTTAAACTAAATACGCTTGTTGATCCTTCCTCAGCTGAATCAAAGTATTGCATTTTAAATTGGTTTTTGGTCTGCTGCCAAAACACTAGGCCGCAGGGTATCTCATATTGCCAATTTTCATAGTATCTGGTGCAGAGAAGCAGTCCCTCACTTTATTTAGCTTCTTCTTTTTAAAGTAAACACATTTTTTATCGTACCTATTGCGCAATTTAAATACATAAAAATGTCAGGCAGACAAGTGCCAGGATGTTCAAAGAGAAGTGGCAGAGGCCAAGATTCAGCAGGCAGAGGTCGCAGCAGACTAGGAGTGAGTGGCAGCAGGAGTCATGGTGAGAGACCTGAACTTCCAGTATCTGCTAGCGGTCGTGTCTCCACCAGTAACGCATCTGCCGTGGTAGATTGGTTAACGCGCTCATCAACATCATCACAAGTTACATCTGAGACCCACAGTCTAGGGTCGGTAGGTTCCTCTGACACAACCCTGAGTTGGCATGCCCCAAGAGCAGTCCCTGTCCTCCCATTGCCTCTGTCCTACGCCGTTCCCTCCCCCAGCGACGTATCCTATGCTTTGGGTTCAGCTCCACTCTTTAGTGAGGAGGATGATCAGATAGAGGACAGTCAGCAGCTACTGCCCAGCCAAGAAATGGATGTGGCTTCTATAGCTAGGCAGACAAATAGTGATGTGGACAGTGTCGTGGGTGTTGCGAGCGTTCCAGCTCCTGCGCCAGACACTGTTGAGGAAACCGCGAACATCAGTGATGTGCAGCCACAACTCGGTGATGATGATGATGATGAAGCCGATCGCACTTGGGAACCGGGTGATGAAGGGGCTTCATCGTCATCATCAGGAGAAGAGGGGCGCAGGTTGCCCCGGAGTCAGCAGCTGAGGCAGCAAGGTGTTAGCAGCATGGTTGGCAATCAGCATGGGGGCACAATTGTAAAGCCTGGAGACAAATGGGGCCGGGGTAGAGCACCTGCTGTGCGGCTGGCTACCTTATCGGGAGGTAGTGGAGCAGGGGTTCCTGGAGTTGGCGACAGTAGCAGTGAATCAGTGCGGCCTGTTGGTGGCTGCTCGGAAGTGTGGCAGTTTTTCCTGAAGCATCCGCAGGAGGGTAACATGGCCACATGCAAGATATGTAGGCAGAAGGTGAAGCGTGGCCAGGGCCCAAATGTTGGCACCACGGCCCTGCGTCAACATATGATACACCACCATAAAGCGGCCTGGGAGAACCGAGGCTCTGAAGAGGTGGTCCAGCCTGCTTCCTCACCAAGTGGCACACCGCTCCTAATTTCTGCCAGCCAAGGCTCCAGCACCTCAGCCGAAGGCAGCTGTGCGTCATACCCATCCTCTGTCGCTCCTGCTCCTCCTCCTCCAAGTCATGCATCCCGCCAGCAATCCATCAGCGAAGCCATGTCCAAGAGACAGCAGTATGCGCCCACTCATCCTACGGCGCAGAAGCTGAATGTGCTCCTGTCCAAGTTGCTGGTGCTGCAGTCGCTCCCTTTTCAGGTGGTGGAATCTGCACCTTTCAGAGAACTGATGGCTTGTGCTGAGCCGAGGTGGAGAGTCCCAAGCCGTCATTTCTTTGCCAAGAAGGCAGTACCAGCGCTGCACACTTTTGTTGAACAGAAGGTGGGCCAGTCCTTGAGCCTGTCGGTGTGTAGCAAAGTGCATCGCAGCGCCGACGTCTGGAGCTGTAACTTTGGTCAGGGACAGTACATGTCGTTTACGTCCCACTGGGTGAATGTGGTCCCCTTGCAGCAGCAGCAACTTGGACAGGTCACGCTGCTTCGGCCTCCGCGCTCCCTGCCCGTTGGGCCTGTGACGCCGTGCAACTCGGCCTCCTCATCCTCCGCCATCTCCTCACCCTCCACTGTAGGCTCAAGTCTCAGTGCCCCTCCAGTCTACCATGTCTGCAGGGCACGGAGGTGTCACGCTGTGCTTCACATGGTTTGTCTTGGCGACAGGGGAGGAACTGCTTAAATTTATTCATCAGGAAATCCAAACATGGCTTACTCCAAGAAAACTTAAAATGGGAATCATGGTTACCGACAATGGGAAGAACATTTTGTCTGCGCTGCGCCAAGGAAGCCTGACCCATGCCCCCTGTATAGCTCACGTCTTCAATCTGGTTGTCAAGCGGTTTCTGAAGTGTTCCCCCCATCTGCAAGACATCCTAACAACTTCAAGGAAACTTTGCATGCACTTCAGCCACTCATACACCGCCAAACACACCCTTTTTGAGCTACAGCGTCAGAACGGTAGCCCCCAACATAGTCTTATTTGCGATGTTTCCTCCCGTTGGAATTCCACCCTTCACATGTTGGACAGATTATACGAACAGAGAAAAACCATCACGGATTTCCTGATGATCCAAGCGGATAGGGGGACTCCCCTGTGTAACTTCAATGTCAACCAGTGGCAGCTCATACGTGACACCTGCCGTTTGCTCAGGCCCTTTGAGGAAGCCACTTTATTTGTCAGTCGGCAGGATTACCGGATGAACGACGTGATTCCACTGCTTCATGTACTACAGCACATGTTGGAAACCATGGCTGGTCAGGGCAATGGAGACATGGCGTCTACATCTTACGGCCACATGAACCCCATTGGAGCTGAACTGGAGGAGGAGGAGGAAGAGGAGGAGGAGTGGCCCAGTGAAGCACAGTTTAGGCTTGGTGAAATGGCTGGTTTATCTAGTCAGCGGACAGGAGAGGAGGAGCAGGAGCAGCCAGAGGAGCTAGAGGGTTTTGAGGAAGGTGAGACAGAGGACCCGGACACACCGTGGCAGTATGCAGTGGAGATGGAGACAGGTAGTCCCTCCGAGTCACTTGCGCAAATGTCAGGAAGCATGCTCACGTGCTTGCGTAGTGACCCCAGAATTGTTCCCATTTGTCGGCGGGATGACTTCTGGCTGTCCACCTTATTGGACCCTCGCTTCCGGCACAAAATGGGGGCATTTTTTAAACCCGCCGAGAGGGAGGACAAACGGAACTACTACAAAGACATTCTGCGTAGTCAGTTGGCCGATGCCTATCTGCGCCATGGTCCATACTCTCGCAGGTCTGATTCCACTGCCATGCCTGCTGGGGGCGGTTGGCAGGAGCAGCAGCAGCAGCTCAATCAGCAGCAGCCTCAGTCTTCAGTCGCTAATGAGTAGCTTTCTACACCCGCATAGTGAGGCTACTCATGAGCAGCAGGAAGACCTGGAGCAGGACCTCAACCAGTAGGTCATGTCATACCTTGACATGACCATGCCAACACACCTTGAGGATCCGCTGGACTTCTGGGCAGCCAAACTTGACTTGTGGCCGCAACTAGCAGAGTTTGCCCTGGAAAAGCTGTCCTGCCCAGCCAGTAGCGTGCCATCTGAGCGGGTTTTTAGTGCGGCGGGGGCCATAGTTACGGCGAGGAGAACTCGTCTGTCAACTAAAAATGTGGAGAGACTCACCTTTGTGAAAATGAATCAGGGATGTATCAGCCAGGATTTCCACCCACCAATTGCTGATGCATGCGACTAGATTCAGCATGGTGCCACGTTTTACACTTTCCAAATGGTGCAAAACATATTTATGTCTTTAGGCCAATTTTTGGGCTCCTACTGATGCCAACTTCAGGATGTGCCTTACAGACAATTTTTGGGCTCCTGCTGTTGCCAACTTCAGGGTGTGCCTTTCAGCCAATTTTTGGCCTCCTGCTGCTGCTGCTGCTGCTGCCAACTTCAGGGTGTCTTTCAAGCAATGTTTAGGCTCCTGCTTATGCTGCTGCCAACTCCAGGGTGTGCCTTCAAGCTAATGTATGTGCTCCTGCTGCTGCCAACTTCAGGGTGCGTTCCAGACAATAGGGTCGATTCAAAGAAACATGTAACAGCTTTGATTTTGGTGCCGATCATCCTATTTTTCCCGTACGCTCGTGCGTTCGTATGAACTTGCGAGTGATTCTATAAGCAAATACGTTTCTATCCTAAAATGTACGTCCGTTCGTATGGCAGTTCGGGAATCAGACCTATGTCAGTTTCCATCCTGAATTTTCCGTTTCATTTCTCAGGTTGCAACATTGGTTTTGCCCTTTTTCCTTTTTTGTCTGGACGTAAATCCTTCTGATCTTGCGGCTGCGCACTACAAACTTACCTCATTAAAGTGCATTCTAAATATTTGGTCTTTTATTTTTCTTTATTTCATTCATTTTGTAGTAACCAACCATTAATGAATGCATTTGCATAAGTAAATCTTACTTTGTTTAATTTTTAGTTAACTTGCATTTTTTACTTGAGGATTTAATTTAAATATTTTGGCTTCAAATGGTACAACTTAAAATTTTGGGTGTGGTTACCCACACCCTCTACATACAGATTTGCTCTCAAAAATTAAAAAACACCCAGCAACTTCTGCATGTTATGAGCCTAGAAACAGCCAAGATGGCGGCTCAGGTATTCTCGGGCAGCCTGCAAACAGAAAGGGCCTTGTGACTGTGTTGCTCTGCATTCTTTGATTTCTGACCTTTCCGTGCCCCCAGCTCTGCTGTGTCTGTGCAAAATACAGCAGTAACCCACATCCTGCACTTTATCCCGCTCTCCTCTCCTCAGTAAGTGTGATGCATCTGACCAAAGATGTGCTTAAATAATTAAACAAAGCAAAGGTAAACAACTACACCAATAAATTCAATCTAAAAATATTATTCTAGTACATCAATTTAAAAATAAATAACAAAGGACATAAGTTTCTTTAATTAACGCAAATATATGGATGTATTGCAAAATAAAGGTTTACATGCAAAGGACTAATTAAGGTCCACATTAAAATGCTTTTATAAGGCATACATGAATCAGGTATGCATTGCCATACAATTTATGGCATCGGCCATGCTGATACATGCAGTTCATTGGAGCTCAAGACGCGCAGACTCCTCCACATAGCCAAAAAACCTGTTCAAGAACAGCAATCCGACTGCTAAAAGGTGTCGGCAGTGGCTTTCTTTTAAAACGTATTTAGAGGTTTGAAAACTGTTCTCTGAATCACACCTAAACACATCCGATTATCCTAAGTTTTACGTTTTGATCCTAAGTTTTAGGATTTGATCCTAAGTTTTACGTTTTGATCCTACAATTTAGGAACGAACTTCCGATGATCGTAAGAGCATATACGAATTCGTACGTAGGCTCGTGCGAGTCGGAAATGGCCAAAAAAACAGGAAAAAATGACTAACACCCACCCAAACTTACGATTCTCGATCCGAAATCAATTAACTTTTGCTCTTTGAATCAAGGGGAATGTCTAGGTTCCTGCTGCTGCTGCCAACTCCAGGGTGTGTCAGTCAATTTTTGGGCTCCTGCTGCGGCTGCTGCCAACTCCAGTGTCTCTTTCAAGCTATGTTTGGGCTCCTGCTACTGCTGCTTGCAACTCCAGGGTGTGATTCATCCAGTGTCTCTTTCAAGCTATGTTTGGGCTCCTGCTGCTGCTGCTTGCAACTCCAGGGTGTGATTCATCCAATTTTTGGGCTCCTGCTGCCAACTCCAGTGTCTCTTTCAAGCTATGTTTGGGCTGCTGCTGCTGCTGCTTGCAACTCCAGGGTGTGATTCATCCAATTTTTGGGCTCCTGCAGCCAACTCCAGTGTCTCTTTAAAGTAATGTTTGGGCTCCTGCTGCTGCTTGCAACTCGAGGGTGTGATTCATCCAATTTTTGGGCTCCTGAAGCAAACTCCAGTGTGTCTTTCAAGCTATGTTTGGGCTGCTGATGCTGCTGCTTGCAACTACAGGGTGTGATTCATCCAATTTTTGGGCTCCTGCTGCCAACTCCAGTGTCTCTTTCATCCAATTTTTGGGCTCCTGCTGCCAACTCCAGAGTCTCTTTCAAGCTATGCTCGGGCTCCTGCTGCTGCTGCTGCTTGCAACTCCAGCGTGTGGTTCATCCAATTTCTGGGCTCCTGCTGCCAACTCCAGTGTCTCTTTCAAGCTATGTTTGGGCTCCTGCTGCTGCTGCTTGCAACTCCAGGGTGTGATTCATCCAATTTTTGGGCTCCTGCTGCCAACTCCAGTGTCTCTTTCAAGCTATGTTTGGGCTGCTGCTGCTGCTTGCAACTCCAGGGTGTGATTCAACCAATTTTTGGGCACCTGCAGGCAACTCCAGGGTGTGATTCGTCCAATTTTTGGGCTCCTGCAGCCAACTCCAATGTCTCTTTCAAGCAATGTTTGGGCTCCTGCTGCTGCTGCTTGCAACTCCAGGGTGTGATTCATCCAATTTTTGGCCTCCTGCTGCCAACTCCAGTGTCTCTTTAAAGCAATGTTTGGGCTCCTGCTGCCGCTGCTGCTTGCAACTCCAGTGTGTGATTCATCCAATTTTTAGGCTCCTGCTGCCAACTCCAGTGTGTCTTTCAAGCTACATTTGGGCTCCTGCTGCTTGCAACTCCAGGGTGGGATTCGTCCAATGTTTGGGCTCCTGCTGCCAACTCCAGTGTCTCTTTCAAGCTATGCTTGGGCTCCTGCTTCTTGCAACTCCAGGGTGTGATTCATCCAATTTTTGGGCTCCTGCTGGCTACTCCAGTTTCTCTTTAAAGCAATGTTTGTGCTCCAGCTGCTGCTTGCAATTCCAGCGTGTGATTCATCCAATTTTTGGGCTCCTGCAGCCAACTCCAGTGTCTCTTTCAATCTATATTTGGGCTCCTGCTGCTGCTTGCAACTCTAGGGTGTGATTCGTCCAATTTTTGGGCTCCTGCTGCCAAATACAGTGTCTCTTTCAAGCTATGTTTGGGCTCCTGCTGCTGCTTGCAACTCCAGGGTGTGATTCGTCCAATGTTTGGGCTCCTGCTGCCAACTCCAGTGTCTCTTTCAAGCTATGCTTGGGCTCCTGCTTCTTGCAACTCCAGGGTGTGATTCATCCAATTTTTGGGCTCCTGCTGCCAACTCCAGTGTCTCATTCAAGCTATGTTTGGGCACCGGCTGCTGCTGCTTGCAACTCCAGGGTGTGATTCATCCAATTTTTGGGCTCCTGCTGCCAACTCCAGTGTCTCTTTAAAGCAATGTTTGTGCTCTTGTTGCTGCTTGCAACTCCAGGGTGTGATTCATCCAATTTTTGGGCTCCTGCTGCCAACTCCAGTGTCTCTTTCAAGCTATGTTTGGGCTGCTGCTGCTTGCAACTCCAGGCTGTGATTCATCCAATTTTTGGCCTCCTGCAGCCAACTCCAGTGTGTCTTTCAAGCTATGTTTGGGCTGCTGCTGCCAACTCCAGTGTCTCCTTCAAGCTATGTTTGGGCTGCTGCTGCTTGCAACTCCAGGGTGTGATTCAGCCGATTTTTGGGCTCCTGCTGCCAACTCCAGTGTCTCTTTAAAGCAATGTTTGTGCTCCAGCTGCTGCTTGCAACTCCAGGGTGTGATTCATCCAATTTTTGGGCTCCTGCTGCCAACTCCAGTGTCTCCTTCAAGCTATGTTTGGGCTGCTGCTGCTTGCAACTCCAGGGTGTGATTCATCCAATTTTTGGGCTCCTGAAGCCAACTCCAGTATGTCTTTCAAGCTATGTTTGGGCGGCTGCTGCTGCTTGCAACTTCAGGGTGTGATTCATCCAATTTTTGGGCTCCTGCTGCCAACTCCAGTGTCTCTTTCAAGCTATGTTTGGGCTGCTGCTGCTGCTGCTGCTGCTGCTGCTGCTGCTGCTTGCAACTGCAGGGTGTGATTCATCCAATTTTTTGCCTCCTGCAGCCAACTCCAGTGCGTCTTTCAAGCTATGTTTGGGCTGCTGCTGCTTGCAACTCCAGGGTGTGATTCATCCAATTTTTGGGCTCCTGCTGCCAACTCCAGTGTCTCCTTCAAGCTATGTTTGGGCTGCTGCTGCTTGCAACTCCAGGGTGTGATTCATCCAATTTTTGGCCTCCTGCTGCCAACTCCAGTGTCTCTTTCAAGCTATGTTAGGGCTCCTGCTGCTGCTGCTTGCAACTCCAGGGTGTGATTCATCCAATTTTTGGGCTCCTGCTGCCAACTTCAGTGTGTCTTTCAAGCTATGTTCGGGCTCCTGCTGCTGCTTGCAACTCCAGGGTGTGATTCATCCAATTCTTGGGCTCCTGCTGCCAACTCCAGTGTCTCCTTCAAGCTATGTTTGGGCTGCTGCTGCTTGCCACTCCAGGGTGTGATTCAGCCGAGTTTTGGGCTCCTGCTGCCAACTCCAGTGTCTCTTTAAAGCAATGTTTGTGCTCCTGCTGCTGCTTGCAACTCCAGGGTGTGATTCATCCAATTTTTGGGCTCCTGCTGCCAACTCCAGTGTGTCTTTCAAGCTATGTTCGGGCTCCTGCTGCTGCTTGCAACTTCAGGGTGTGAATCATCCAATTTTTGGGCTCCTGCAGCCAACTCCAGTGTCTCTTTCAACCAATGTTTGGGCGGCTGCTGCTGCTTGCAACTCCAGGGTGTGATGTAGCTAATTTTTGGGCTCCTGCTGCTGCCAGCTCCAGGGTGTTTTTCAGGCACTATAGTGATGCCACTTCAACTGTCTGCAATTGTGCCTCTGATCTGCATGTGATGCGATGCCTCTGATCTGCATGTGATAATTATTTACAGTATTATTTCAATAACCCAGCACGCGTCCTATGCGTGTTACAGCAAGGCAGAATGGTTTACAACCCTATTGAAGCTCTAGGAGGCTCAGAAATAGCCGTTTTTAATAGCGATTCGTCGCGAATAAGTTCGGGTCGAAACGATTTTTGTCGGAAAATTCGGCGAATCAGTCGAATCGAATTTTTCAAAAGTTCGCTCATCTCTAATCAAGTCTATTAAAAGCATGTGGGAAAATGTGTTATGGTTTAATAAGACCAAGGTTGAACTTTTTAGCCATAATTCAAAGAGTTATGTTTAGAACATCCCAAGCAAAAACAGATCTAATACACAGAATATGTAAAATATGCAGAATGATGTACAGAGCTAAAGAGTTAATAACTTCCAGAGCAAAGAGAGAATTATATAATCATATATGTGAGTTAGAAATAATCTAGTATGAAATGGAAATATGTCCTATAACATGGAAAAATTCTCCTTTCATTTCAAAAAAATCTGGTGAGATTTCTGAAATAACTCCAGTGATTTGGGAAGTTGGCAGTTGTCTTTGTTGAAGTTGGTAAGTTGGCAGTTGTCTTTTGTGAGGTGGAAAATATCTCCAGACAGTTTGGAAAGTCTCTTGCTAATAGCAAAATGTCTCCTGTTAGGAGATCTCTTTTGTGATTTAGGGAATATCTCCTGTGAGTTGCAAAAGCTCTCCTGCGAGGGAATGGAATATTCCCTGTGAAATGGGAATGGTCTTCTGTGAGTTGGAAAATATCTCATGTAAGTTGAGAAATACATACATGCATACCTACATAAACTGACCACATGTACTAGTTTGAGGCATTTTGTCCTACTGTCCCTTAAAAAACTCTAGGGATGCTTAAATGTCCCACTTTGCTGACATAAATGGAAAGACTGGCCCAACAAATCCAGAACATCTGGTCAATTTTAAAACTGGATGCTCTGGCTAACTGGCTAACAGTGTAGTATTAACAACCATGCCCACACTACTTTATTCAATAAAAGAGGATTTATTTGGGGGAAACATGGGGGAAGGAAAAGTAAGGAGCAGTCAGGATAAGGTTAACGTGGTCCGCCGGGATCTTCTCTTCTGGGTATGGGAAGGATTGAGCGATGCAACTGTCTGTCATGGGAAAAGAAGTCATTCAGTTACTATGAAACTGGGTTTAGTGTCCCATCCAAGGACATCCCCAAAATTCTACATTTAGATGACCACTTATCTGGTGGGTGCAAGAACCTTAACATGATCCCAAATGAAAAGTTGCTTACCCCAGCAATGGGTGGTCCAAGTAGACGGAATATTCTGGGTCTTCCAGGGGAGCCCAGTGCCATCTTCAGGCATCCCCGGTGCATGCAGACAGGTCCTGATCCACATCTGTAAATGGTGTGGAAAAGGTTAGTAAGGAGGGCACAGATAGTTTCCTAGACCTAGGGGTAGCGGAAGTGTAGCTTACCTTGGCAGGTGATGTGCATCCTCAGTCCTTGTTTAGACTGCACTGGTCCATGGCTGCCCCATGGTGCTGTGGAGATACTACGAGAGCTCTTGTGCGGAGCCCCAGCTGGATGGCTTCTTCTAGGCCTGGGGATCTGGGATCCCCAAGTGCTTCCGGGTTTGGGATGCCCTGATGGGGTGTAGTTCACCGTACAGGAGGATAGCCTTGCACACCAGGGTTAATCTCTGCATGCAACTCCCTCCACTCTCTGCTGCTGTCTTCCATTAGAATGGCAGATGAGAGGGCAGGGGGAGGAGCTACCTTATAAAAACAGAAGTAGGTGGAATTATCTTATAACAGGTAGGTAGTAGTAGGAGGGATTCAGGTGGATAATAAAGGGGTGGGGGTTAGGCCCTGAGCTATAAAAGGTGGGTGGACTCTCCATAAGTACCAGAGGAACAGTGTGTGGAGTTCCTAGTAGATCTCTGGATAGGTCAAGATATAAAAGCCAAGTTTAGTGCCAATTCAGTGAAGTGGTGGGAACAGCAAGCTTGGTGCAGGAGGATACACTGCTTTGGCTTGCAAGAGTTTTGGGATGCCTGGAAAGGACCCTGTCAGGAAGAAGCCCAGGGGGTGCCTTGGCATGAATCTAACAGAGAAGGAGCCATCTGCCGTTTGAGTGGAAGAGCCAGAAAGAAGTACCTAGATTTCAGTAAGGTGTGGCTATGAGTGAAGTGAATATCAGACCTTTTCTGATGTTCCTCTTTAAACATACCTCCCCCCTCTCTCACTGCCTTTTGGATGATGGTGTTATGTAAAACGCTGACATCCGGCAGTATTCCTGGCCCGTTTCTACCCCCTCCCTCACTTAGCCATCCCAGAGTAAAGGCTGCAGGCTAAGCCAGCCTTACCCTTCTTCAGGGGGCGGCGCAGTTCATGTCGGGATTCCAAGATGGAGCTGCCGATGGAGAACGACGGGGGAGCAGAGGGATCCCAAGCACGATGCAACCGGTGATGTAAGTTAAAACTTACTGTTTTGCAAATCAGAGGGGCAGGGATGCTGGGCAAGCCAGTTTTTACTAACTCCCCATGTTCCTTTTTAACGCCCAAACTCTGCTGAAAAAATAATATATCCTTTTCCTGGAAATCCATGCAAAAATCACATTTAAGCATACATAGTACAAAATGTGTGGTATCAGAGAGTGACAAAGCCTTTAGGTAGGCTGGGAATTAAAAGGCTAAAGATGAGGATTTCCTGCCTTAGAAGCAGCAGACTAGCATTGCATGCTGCATCACATGCCACATTTCTGCATGGACACTTCTCCATCAGTGATGCCAATATATCACCTTAGCTTTCAGGACTTTTAAACCATCACTTTGTGTAATTTACAAACACATTATACAGTAGTGGAGATGCAGTAAGATAGTAAGGTCATTTTGTTTTTTCCATCATAAATGATTTTAATACAAATCTCTTGGCTCTCAAGTGGTAGTTATTAAGGAGCTTTGAGTTTGGGTCATAGTTAAATTTGACCGGACTGTTGTCTATTCATTTCAGCAGGAAGCTTGGGACTAATACTAAAATATTTTACCATTTTTTTTCTTTCTCTTAAACAAAATGGGTACCTGGTGTACCTGGGAACCGCTTCCCCCCAGTTCTCTCTCTCTAAGCATACTAGCCCCTGTAGCCTGCAGCAATGGTCCCAAGAAAATCAGCATCAGGCACCACAGTGCCCAAAAGGGTGAGTGAGTAATTGGGTGGGGGTATCAGCAAGCCACCCACCACATGCCAAGTCCACTAGTAGCGAACACAACATTAGGCCACCCAGTATAAACCAGGGGTTCCCAACCAGTAGTACCTCTAGTGGTACGCTAAAGCCTATCAGGTGGTACTTAGCAAAGTTGTACTCCAACCTGTTTGGGGCATTTTGATATGGTCTTGAGAGAATTTAAAAATGGAAAGTGGTACTCAATAAAAATGGTAACCCCGCCTCTATACTGTAAAAAGTTTTTTCTAGTGTGCTGCCATCTGGGCTTCTTTGTAGACTTGTTCTGGCATCCTGGTGCCTTCTTGGCTTGCTAGAAATGGATCCTCAGCAGTGTTTCTTCATCTGGTGAGTGGCAACCCCCTTCTCTTTACACTCTGCTTACAGCCACAAGAAGGGGCATTTATACCCATGTGGTTTCCCTGGGATTCTTCCTCCTGGACCACACCTTCTCTTTTTTCAGAACTTGATCTCTTGACATTGTTTTATAAGCAGAGATAAAAGGAAGTTGTGTTATTAGATCTAATTAGTGTCTCTGCAGCCGCCATTCCTGTTAACGAGGATTTTTTATAGTCTGATTTAATTTTACTGCTGCGCCTAATCACTGCGACATCTCTAGCCGCAGCAAATGAACCGTACGGGTTTTAATTTTAAAGTGCCCACAGTACTGTGATCCTGGTCTGATAACTCTGTGTCGGGGGTTTATACATTGTAATGCAGAGTTTTTAATATGGTGTGGCTATGCAGAGTGTAACGCAAGTTTGATTACTGAGCTGTTAGCTGAATATGTGCTGTATTTAATCTAAGACAGCAGATAATCATTATTTATGCACAAAGAAAGATAAGTTCAATTTAAGAAGAAACTCCTTACACTCATGTAAAACTAAAGAGGAAGCCTGTCTCGTGCTACTCTAACCACCTCTACCCTGCCATCTAAAGTATATGAATACTCATTAGGCTCGATTCAGAGACACATTCGTCTGCACTTACGTAGCTGTCTGTGAAAGTTTTAGTGGGTGTTTGTCATTTTTTTGCTCTTTTTCGTTCTTATAATGCAAATCGGAACATTTCCGTTAGTTCGGACCATTTTCCAAACAAAATCTGATATTTTTCGTTCGTTCAGATAACTTACGTTGTTGGGATGGGCTTGCGTCTGATTCAGAACGATGCTTTCCAACGGACCACCACCCTATAAATCCGTTTCATTTCCGATCCACTTTCTGGACCTTTGAGGGCTCGGATTACTATTGTTGAACATGTTTTGCGGCTATGTGGAGGAGTCTACTACTTATTTATTGACTGGTGCGATCCACCCCCCCTCTCTTTTCTGCTATGTGGAGGAGTCTGCGTAACTTTGGCACCAAGGCATTGCATGTATCAGAATGGCCGAGGCCATAAATTGTATAGCAATGCATACCTAAATCAATACATTTCATGTATGCCTTATCGAAGCATTTTAATGCTGACCTTAATTAGTCCTTAGCATGTAAACCTTTATTTTCCCACACATCCATATAATTGCTATATTTTTTTAGACTTATGTCCTTTGTGAATTATATTTGGATTGTTGAACTTGAATCTTAATTTGTTGTAGGAGTTATTGTTTTAGTTGGTTACCTTTGCTTTGTGTAATTATTTTATATTTGGTTGCAGGAACCGCAAGATGTGCCACTCGCACAACATACAAGCAGTGTTTGGTCCAGCTATGCGATTCCTTGCAGGGCATCCAGGGTCGTCCCATGATGCTTATATATTGCAGAGCTCCGGCTTATTTCGTCAGTTTGAGTCTGGAGAATTATCTGGTGGATGGCTCCTGGGTAAATTTGCTCACATTCCATCAATCCATTTTCACTGTATGGCAATGAATATAGTTGATGACTCATGTCTTAACCTATGGCCGTTTTTAGCCCTTGATGACATGTTAAACAATATTGTAGCTTAGAATGTGTATTTTATGTTAGTATTTTTAAATACTTTCAGGGGATTCTGGATATCCACTCCTGCCCTTGCTCCTGATGCCCGTTCTTTGCCTGCAGAATGCGGGCCAGGGGTTCTCTAATCGGGCACTATGCAAATCCCGGGCCGTGGTGGCGACGGCCCTCTGGCTTTTGAAGTCCAGATTTAGGTGTTTGGACCATACGGGGGGGGGACTGCAGTATGACCCCAACAAGCTTATACCAAAATTTTAATTTACGTTTTTTAACAGGGACCACACGTGCCAGAGTGGCACAACTGAGTGTCAGGGTCCTTCAGTTGGTGGGCGAGATGCAGGAGCTGCGAAACTCGTTGGTGACCACAGATGAAGAATAATGTTCTGTGACCTGCCATTGCTATGTATTTAGTTTTTCATAGTTGTAAAAATTTGAAATTTTCAAACATTTTTTACATTTTATATTCTATGATGGAATAAAAAAAATGTTACAGTGTCATTTCATTTACAAAATACATTAACACAAAACTAATGGGCCCAGAAATATTTAAAGATGAATATTCACATGACCCAAAGTGATTTGGGTAAGTTTTAGGGAGCTAAAATGGAAGAAGAACCTATCCGCGAAGTGGTTTGGGTGAGCTTTAAGGGTCCAAAAGGGAAGATGGAGGATAGTGCTAAGTGGTTTGGGTGAGCTTTAAGGGTCCAAAAGGGAAGATGGAGGATAGTGCTAAGTAATTTAGCTAAACATTGTAGTAGAAGTGAGGGTGGCAAATATGTAGGCGAGCACTTTAATGAGTTAAGTTTGTAGTGCGCAGGCGCAAGATCGTAAGGATTTCCGTCTGGACGATTATTTATTGAAAATGGGAAACAGAAACTAACGGGAAACGTAAAGGATTCGTGGGAGGATACGATGGGAAAAGGGCAAAAACTAAAGCCTACTTTTGTAACATGTGAAAATGAAACGGAAAAGTCACGCTGGAAAATGACATCCTCGTATTCGTAATCTGCCGTACGAATGGACGGAAACTTTACAGAAGGATTGCAATGCATGCATAGAATCGCTTGCACACTCATACGAGAGTGGAAACATTTCCGAAAAAAAACAGATCGGCACTAAAACGGACGTTTTTTTTTGTCTCTCTGAATCGAGCCTATTAATCCACCACCAGGTCTCAGAGTGATGGGTCACAAAATGCCACAGCATATGCTGTAACAGCCAATGTTTCCTGTTGTAGGAGGGGTTGGCTTCTAAAACTGTACTGTGTCATCCCTTTTACCTTGAGATCCAGAGGAGGATTAAATAAGTATTCCAAACTATGTGGCAGAGGATGGCAGAAAACAAAGGGGTGCGACCGGTATACAGCCATATACCTGTAGCTTAGAGCAGAAAACAAACAAAAACTCTTATCACAAGCAGTCATGAGCTGCCCTTTTTCCTGGGATATGCAAACTGAGCCATAACCTAAAACAGACCCGAAAAACATAACCAATAACAAAAGAAATATCAATGTCCAGAAACTAGTGCTGAGTGTACCAAACAAGCATAAAAAAACGTAAAAGAGCTGTATTGCGACATTGTGTAATAATAAAAATCTATATAAGCACTTCAGTTAATGAGAAGAGGGGCCACTTATACACTGGAACTGAATAAAACTCACACCAGGCTGTGGATTTCTTCTCCTGGTAGAATTGAAATCCAGGGGTAATAGGTTTGAGTATATCAGGGATGACAGAACCCGCCCCCCTGATTTCCTGATTCTGGCTGGATAATTCTTGATGCCAGGTGTATAAGTAACGTCTCCTCCTGCCATCTAGCATATTTGTATGGGTTTTTATGACTGGTCTATTTGTTGGTGATAGTGCTCCTTTAAAGGAAACCTCCCTTTTTGTCATATATTTGGTGTTCTGCATTATTGTTTTCCTCTTCTGTAAGGTAAAATAAGCATTTGTGCCCTCATACATGTGATTTATTTATCAGGTTGCTGTTTCTATAATTCTTATAATCCTGTGGCTAAGTTCTACTTGGTAAAGGAGGATTGGCTTTCTTGCCCTTTAGTAAAGCTCTTAGTATACTTTCTGACTACAAATCCCAGAATCCTTCCACTGTAACAGGTGAAAACGCAATAGAAGCAGGTAGGATGATTTTTAATGTGGGCAATATATGTAGGGGTTAGAGTAAACATACAAGATAGACTCTTATTCAGGGTGAAGGTCCGCTTTAAGTCTTTTAGACTCTAGAACTATGCAGTGCAGCTTTATTTTGCACAGGCAGTAGTGAGCTGCTGTTAACTATCAAATAAGTACTTAGCCACAATAAGGTGTGTCAGTTTTTGTAAAGATAAGATTAAGTCAGGCCAAGAACACATAACCTAAGAGATATCAAAGTCCAAGAGCTATATGGAGTGTAAGTGGAAGAGTAGACAAAGAGTATACCAAAGTATCTGGATATTAGAGCAGAAAAGCTTTTGCACCAGCACTCACAAACTGCCCTTTGACTTAGGCCCTTATTTAACAAGGGATAGCGACAGGTAGCGACTGGTGAGCGGCCGGTAATGACGGTCACCGCCACGAGAACGCCGGCTCCCCACCACAATCACACATTTATCAAGCCAATCTTGCTTAGCGACTGAGATAGCGCCAGATAGCCACTCATTCATCATTATTCCAGCCTCAGCCCACAGCGCCAGCGTCCGACCTTGAACAGCGACAGGTATGACCTCTTGCTACCTGGCGCTCTCCAATGCATTTCAATGGAACAATCTTTAAATATTCATAATTAATTGTTATTCATTTTTTTTTTTTTTTTTTTTTAATGTGAACAATTCTGTGACCACTTCTGCCATGTTAAATAATTTTTTTAAGGTAAAAAAAATAAAAAAAATAAAAATGTACAGAATTGATATTACAGGTCTGATATTAATGTATTCATATTACAAAATTATTTTAAAAACTTGTTTTTTTTGGTTTCCAAAAATATGGTTGTTTGGGGGTTAAAAAACTACTTTTAACCCACCGCCGCCAGCGCTCTGGGGTTTAAACATGCATTTTACAGCGCAAGAATTTTTTGAGCGTGATTTGTTAATAAATATGGTGGAAGCCGGTAGCTCTGACCAGTCGCTATCATGCGCTCCCATACAGCGCGGAACCTGTCAAATAGAGACTCCTCACCCAATATTCAACATTACGGCAAACCGACTGAGTCGCTATCAACTACCGAACAACGGCCAAGCACAGCGACTACTAGCGGGCGCTCTGAAAATGCCGCTACAGTCGCTCAACTGTCGCTACCTGCCGCTGTTAAGGAATCGGCCTCCCCGATGTGCACCTTAAAGCAAGCTCAAACCAAAAACAAACTCAAACTCTGTAACATTTCAGTTCATAAAATCTTCCCCACCAGCTAGAGGACTAAAAGATATGTCTGCCTCCGACTTTCAATGTTTCTATCACCCCTTGGCTGCTGATCAAAACGTGAAAACAAATTAAATGAGCCAATGTTCTAAATATATAAACATAAAACCTACGCTGCCGGTGTCACCCTGAAGCATTAATAGAGCGCCCCCTGTTATTACTGGCATGAAGCCCGTTGGTGATGAGCAGACAGCTGCTTTCACCAGCCGTGTTACTGTTATTTCCAATGAATGTGTTTACTTCAAAGTGTTAAATATCTATAAATGTAATGTGTGCTCCGCGCTAAACACATTTATTTTCTAGTGTGAGAACATATTAAGGGCTCCAGAAATATGTCTTGTTTCTCTGACAGAGTTATTGGTAACCAAAAGTAGAATTTTACCAGAGAGAGGCGAATCAGGGTCATGTCAGGACTCAGGACTATAATGTCACAGGTAATGTGCCAAGCCATTCATTCATTTGTAAACAATTGGCAGCCAGTCATGTGACCATCACCATTCAGGTTTGATGTGCAGACCCTCTCAGCAAACCCAAATGGTTATCGCCAGGCAAGTGATTGGCAGCCATACGTTGGCTGACTTCACTATTGTTCCTTATTAAAGGGTAATTCCACTTTCAGTTACATATTATAAAAGAAAACAGTTCTCTATAGCAACAATGTGTTTACCTCAGAAATGTACATCGAAGTGGTGCTCAGATGTACATTTCAGAAGCTTCCTCACTCTGGCTTGCTAATCATCCGATTGGCTGAGGCAGACACGGCAAATTTAACCCCATCTGCATTACTTCAGATAGAGGGAATCAGTCTTGTATTCCAGAAGCTAAAGGGTTACTAGCAGTTGTCTCAGGTGAAAAGGGTGATTGCTACTGCCTTATTCAGCCAAAGCTAATATACTCACCTGTTACAGCTGAAGGATTCTGGGGTTTGTAGTAAGCAAAAGATACTAGGAAACTTGGAAACAGCATGCTGATAAGTAAGTAGCAGGTGTGGGGGCACAATCCTAACACAAATGTTTATTTTACATCCCAGAAGAGGAAAGGCAGGACACCAAAAACCTGACAAAAAGGGAGTTTTCCTTAAATTTTAGCTTTGGCATTTCCTTAGTCACAAAGATGTTTGTCCATGTTGTTAGTTGTATGTAGACCCTATATACAGCCCAAGAGAGGGACACAAGAACCATGGGAGCAGGTAAATCATATAACCAATTCTTGGACTTATTAAATAATGAGACACACACATATGTTCCTCCTTGGTTGACGTACCCAAGCTTCAAAACTTCAAATAAGACTGAAAGTACCCAACTAGGTGGTAGTGGGGAGTCCTGCAGATACAACCCTAAACCCTAGTGTCCTGTGCTCAATTACATCACGTTCCCATAATGCATTGTGGCCACACAGGTAAGTGACATTGGGTCATTCATATTGCTTTACATGAGTACAGGATACGGTGTCTGAAATGGGGATCACCGAAGTAGGAGAGTATTGGGGATGGAGTTCATGCTTCTGTTGTCGGGATGCTTCCTCCCCCTCTCCTGCCTATTTCAGGAACCTCCAGTCTTATTTAACCAGAGGGTCCCTATGAATATGGTTACAGTTCTTTTTTATTTCCTTTGATTTCAAATAGTAAGTAGTAGCATTATTCTGAATATCAGTAGCGTAGATTGGTTTACTTTGAACTTACAAAGAGTGCAAACACAAGAACGATAATAAGTAGATAATGCTTGTTCCATGTGCTTCCCCATCATTTCCTGCAGCACAGGGTAGAAGCTGTATCAGGGCTCCAACGTTTACCCTCCTTTTAATTTAATTTATAGAGGACCACACAAAAAAGTGGTACAATAACCACTCTTTGTCCCTTGGTGTTCCCAGCAGGAGTTACATAGTTAATACGGTTGAAAAAAGAGATGTGTCCATCAAGTTCCACCAAGTGTGGGGTTGGGGAAATTTATTTTTTAATTTAGGTTTTTTTTACTGCTAATAGTAACTGTTAATGGTATTTTCTTTAAGCACCGAATCCTTTTTTAAGCTGTTGATGCTGTAACAGGCTTCTGTGGGAGACTATTCCGCTTGACATTGCATGCTATTATTTAACCTGTGGTCTACCAGTACCCCCAGATCCTTCTCCCAGTTTTACTCCCCCGAGGATATATGTGGCCTTCAGGTTGTTAGACCCCAAGTGCATGACTTCATTTGCCAAGTGGATGCCCAGACACTCAAAGTGTCCAAGTCAGCCTGAAGTTTGTGAACATCTTCAGTAGACTGCACTGTGCTTCATATCTTTGTGTCATCTGCAAGAATAGAGGCAGTGCTTTTAATTGCATCTTTTATGTCATTTATAAACAAGTTGAATAATAGTGGGCCCAGCACTGAACACTGAGGTATACCGCATACAACCGGTAACCATTCAGAGTATTGCTAGCCTCCTCATAGAAGCCAATCAGTTTAGTCTGGCAGCTAATTTCTTTAGTAAAACCGTGCTGGTTGTCACTTATAAAATTATGCATAGTTACATATTCATGTATGTTGTTCCTTAATAGCTCCTCTCTTGTGTACACAGAGCTAAAGAATCCATTTAACAGCTTTCCGCTTTCTCTTCATCCCCAGTGGCCATTTCCCTCATTATCATTAATTAGGGCACCTACCTGTTCCATTTTAGTTTTCATTGAATTTATATATTTAAAGAAATGTTTAGGGTTGGTTTTGGTTTAGCTCTCTTTGGTTACATCTCTTTCATTTTGTGCTTTTGTCCAATTTATTTCTTTCTTACATGCTTTATTTACTAATATATACTTTTCAAGGGTTACGGCTGAGAGCTCAGCCTTGAAATTTTTGAATGCCCTTTACTTGTTCTTTATTGCCTATTTAACCACAAGTGTCAGCCATGAGGGGTTTAAATTTAGCCGTGTATATTTATTACCTATAGGAATACATTTTGCAGTGTCTGTAATTAATTGATTTAAAGCACTCCCATTTGGCATCTGTATCCTTATTCCTCAACAGATGCTCCCAGTCTATGACTTGGGGTGCAGCCCTGAACCTGTGGAAGTCAGCCTTCCTAAAATTCAAAGTTTCTGCCCTCCCAGACAGAAAATTAGCTTACAATTTATTTTATACAGCTATATTGTGGTCACTGTTGCCTAGATTTTCATGGACTTTTACAGTCCCTACCGGGTCATCATTATTTGATATTATCAGATCCAATAGAGCATCAGCCCTAGTAGGTGCCTCCACAAACTGATTCATATAGTTATCATATTGTAGCAAGCTAAGGAATGCTCTCCCCTTGCAGTTGAAGCAAATTCATTGCTCCAGTTGATACCTAGGTAGTTGAAGTCCCCCATCACCACCACTGCAACTATCTGTGCTGCCTGCTCTGCCTGTTTAAGCAGTTGACCCTCTATTTCGTCTGTTATGTTGGGGGTCCATAGATTTCAGCAAATTGTATGTTAACATTGTTTACACCGCCCCCACTTCTACAAGCATTCTACATCACTGTGGCAAATCACAGTGGCCCCACAGCTGTCTCTGATCATAGCTCATGTGCCATGACACACACTTCCTAGCTCAGCCACGACCCAGCAATTAAAGCGAAAAAAGGGGCTTTGCATATAATGTTTTTTACATATAATTGGAGCTTTCGAGATGCTTTGAAGTTATTCATCTTATGTTGTTCCCTTGGGTAGTTAAGGTGGGAGTTGTATGTCTGGACAGGGGCTTTAATATTGCCAGTATTTGGTTGAAACTCGGTTATCTGCGCTGCTTTTCCATAAAATGCTGGGCAATCAATTAGCAGCAGTCACTTATTTAGAGCAAGTGTGTTGGTCTAGGCATAGGGAGGCATTGTGATTGGTGATACAGCTGGCTCACCGGTGAGCACACCCCTTGCTTACCTGCTTCTACCAGATTCTCGCCCTGGCTGTAAAATCAGACAGTGTAACGTGCCATCGGTGGTCACATGGTCTGGGCTGCTTTTGGCAGAAAAAATATATACTAAGTAGGGCCTGTGAGGAACAGGTCAAATATTATATTGCACCTTATTGCTGATGTCGGCATTCCCCTTTAAGAAACCTCACTTAAACAGGTCTAGAGTTTCCCTTTATTCCGCCTGTTCTAAATGCACAAGTCCTTAGCTATTCAGGAAGAGATAATTAGCATGTATGTGTTGAAAAGCACAGAGCACAGACCCCCGGCTGATCCCGTCACACCTTAGGCTGAGAAGAAGCCGTTAGGTCTGCAGATGGTCGACCCCTTGCTGTGAATTTGTCATAGCAAGGATAAAAATCGCAGACTTCCGGCACCAACAGAAACTGGACCATTACTGCGTGCTCATGTGTTGCAGCACCAAACCAGTTACAGAATCAGAACCGGCTCACAAAACCGCATAAGGGGATATGTAATTGTGTTCCTAGAAATAAAGGAAAAGGCCGTAAATGGAGATCTAATGTTCTGAACTACTCAGGAACCTCACTTTTGGACTCATTGGGAGCAAGGCATCTAGCTTCGATAGTTTGGTACCGCTTACAAGGCCATACGACCCCCCTGCTCCGAGTTATAACCTCTAAAGTGTTTTAGGACAAAAACACACGCCAGAACCATAGGAGGTGACGGCCCATCCCACAGAGGGGAGGCAGAGAGCCCTTGCAGCATAAATAGGGTGGTCTGGAACCAGGTAATTGTGACTCATCTGGAGGGGATATGCGGTCAGCATACTGGGGGTGGCCATCATCATCAATAAGCTCTTGACACACCCCTTGTGAGAGCTCCCCATCATCACTTCTACTCTGCAACTGCATACTAAGGTAACTGCTTATTGTTTCTCTGTGTAATGCACTCAATCCTGTAACCATCTCAGAATAGCATAATTGTATCATCTGTTTCATATTATATTACATCATAGTTAAATGCTTGTTATCAGTGCCTAGTGTGCTTATAGCATTAAAACTTACATTTTAACTTGAGTGATCTGTTTGCCTTAAACCAAGAATCTGTGTGTCCATGGCTTCGGGCCTTGTATCCCTGGTAGGAGAGGTCGAACAAAGGGTTTTGGGAACGCGGTCATTGTGTCGGGAGGTCCCTGGTTTGTAGTGGGACCACGTGACCGCGGTTCCCTGACAGGGCCTGATTGAGCAAAGGACGAAAAAGAGAGCATATTTTGCCTTCTTGTGATTCAGCAAAGGAAATAAATGTCTGGACATTTTCTTCATACCCCTTCCCAGTGACACACAGAGTGGTAAAAAATGCTCTCTCATTGGTGGGGTGGGATGGGGTGCCTGCCAATGGACCTCAAGGGAACTTTAAGATCTTGTTGAACCTGCAAAGAGTATACCACCCTCCAAAGATGGAGGAAGACACAGGTGGTGAGTACTATTAGATTAGACTTTATCAAAATAATTATGATTATAAAAAAAAGACAAATAAGTATTACATTTTTTAAATTCGGTGTGCTTTTTGCAGTGCTGAGCCTGTCACATGAGTATGTGTGCTTTGCATATATATATACGCTTGCGATCTTGTGCCTGTGCTGAATTCAACCCTTAGACTCCTGGATTCTGGGCTTGCAAAACTCAGGCCAGAGTTTGGTCGAACTACATCCGAATCAGGAAGAACCATATTCAAGCAACACTATAAGATTTTTTCCAGCCTCTAAACAGAGTGCAAAAAAAAAAGGACCACATCTATAGTTTATAAAAATAAAGAACGGGGAGCTGTGCAGGGGTTGATTAATAATTCAGAGTTTCTGCCACTGTGACTTAATAATGAATTAAAAGGGAAGCTGCCTGTTCAGTGGGGATGGTGGAAGCTTTGAAAACCAAACAGATTAAATGATCCTTTTTATCAGGCCTAAATGATGATGGGAGCAAGGTAAGATGAAAGCGGCAGAAACAGACAGGAGCCACAGGAAGTGTTCATGGGGGGTGTTGAGCATCTGAAAGCAAGGAAAGGAAAACAAGCTTAGGTTGTTGTGCTGGTCGTGATGAGGGATATTCACCTGCTCAAAAGAGCTTTTTGGAATGTTCAGAATTTGGTGTGCATTTCCTAAAATGGAAGCTAAAACATTAAGGATTTATTTTAGACATATCTGATACAATTGTGGGTACAGAAAATAACCGCTGTGGAGTGGGAGATCCATCCATTCTTGGGATGCTCTTCTTGCTGTCTAGTTTTCCATCTTGTCTTATTTGGCTGTGGTGGCCCTTTAACAGATACATAGTTATGTGGAGGCTTATTCATTATTATTGGTGTGGGCGCCACTTGAGCACCTCATCTGAGACACTCAACAGCTCCCACACCACATCGACCGGCTTGTGGTCGTCGGCATTGTTAGCGGCTTATATACGCCTATGGGCTAGCGAAACCTAGCGCCAGACGAGAGCGCCGCAAGCTGACAAGATTTATGAAACAAATACCAGGCGCTCCAAGAGACGTTCAAAAAGGTGAATTCAGGCACACAGCGCCTGTTGGATTCCCAATATTTGATTTTCTTTTTAAATTAAAAATGGGAATTGCATTAGGGGCATTAGACAAACATGACATAGCTTTCTCACGGCCCATATCACAAGTTTGCAGCCCAAGAAAAAATTCTAAAAATGCATATAAAAATAATTCCAACCAGCCCAGGGATCCCTTGACATATGCACCCAAAAACAAATTGATATATATATAACTGTACCCATCCCAGCCCATTGAAATCTATGTGATCAGGCCACACAGTGCAGGGTGAGCACCTGGTCTTATCTGGCACTGTAGGGAACTCAGTGCCGGCCTTCTTCCCATCATCGGTGCTGTTGATAGATGGGACACTACCTGGTACTTTCACAGGCGCTGTGGATTTTTGACTGGGACCTGACACTCATCTGACACTCTGTGGTCTTAGCCTTTCTTAAACAACCCCCCAAGTCTCTCCCACATGTTTGGTAGCATAACAGTTAACACACATTGCCAGTGCGTTACCCCCAGCAAACAGGATTTTAAATCCTGGCCATCTCTGTATTGATTTACAGCAATACCGGGATTCGAACATTTGTCATGGGGAAAAACAATTTAGTGCAGAGTCAATTTGTTCTTTTGTGTTAGGTAGCATTGTATTAAACACTACCCAGCAGAATGTTTTCCCCTAGACAATTGAGTGTTTAAATCCCGCCATCATCTATATTGTTAAAGCACTTGTATAGTGATAATGAAATTTGATCATTGGTTTGTCTGGGGTTTAAACAAATTAGTGCAGACACTGGTCGCATTTTTGTGTGAGGTACTTTAATGAGCCGCAGAATGTTTCCCTCAGACAACCCAGTGGTAAATGCATGTATCGCTCTGCTTTTTTTTATATGCCTGCTTTGAAGGGGAACAATACCCAACCTAAAAGATTCCCTGGCAATCACTTACCTTTCCTCGGTCCAACGGTGCATGCTCAGGCTCTCATCCAGAGAGTCATTGGGCAAATGGCTTTAATTTTTTTCAGTCGGGGGCATAAGCTACCTTATCCCCTTCATCCTTGGGCTGAGAGTGTGCACAGCAAGAAATGCAGGGGATGCTGCAAGTTGCACTCCCCATTGAAGACATAGGCCCATATTTATGAAGGAATAGCGACAGGTAGCGACTGGTGAGCGGCCGGTAATGACAGGCCCCGCCACGAGAACGCCGGCTCCCCACCACAATCACACATTTATCAAGCCAATCCGACAAGCCAACAGCGACAGGTATGACCTCTCGCTACCTGGCGCTCTCCAATGCATTTCAATGGAACAATCTTTAAATATTCATAATTAATTGTTATTAATTGTTTTTTTTTTTTTAATGTGAAAAATTCTGTGACCACTTCTGCCATTTTAGATAATTTTTTTAAGGTAAAAAAAATAAAAAAAAAAATTGTACAGAATTGATATTACAGGTCTGATATTAATGTATTCATATTACAAAATTATTTTAAAAACTTGTTTTTTTTGGTTTCCAAAAATATGGTTGTTTGGGGGTTAAAAAACTACTTTTAACCCATCGCCGCCAGCGCTCTGGGGTTTAAACATGCATTTTACAGCGCAATAATTTTTTGAGCGTGATTTTTTAATGAATATGGTGGGAGCCGGCCGCTAGGGCCAGTCGCTATCATGCGCTCCCATACAGCGCGGAACCTGTCAGGTATCGACTCCTCACCCAATATTCAACATTACGGCAAACCGACTGAGTCGCTATCAACTACCGAACAACTGCCAAGCACAGCGACTACTAGCGGGCGCTCTGAAAATGCCGCTACAGTCGCTCAACTGTCGCTACCTGCCGCTATTAATGAATCGGCCTCCCCGTCAAAGCAAATGTCTCTCATTGGACGAGAGCCCCTGCATGCGCCGTTGGACCGGGGAAAGTTAAGTGATTACTGGTTCTCTCGGGCATGTCACACAATGGAATGCCTTGAGGGGAATGGAACAAAAATCCAGAAAGTTAAATTCCTGAGTTTTGTTCTGCTTTAAACAAATTCTGATAGATGCTGGATGCTCCAGAGGAAGGAAAAAAATAAACCATATCTTGTTCTCCTTCAAGAACAAAATCTCTTGTCGCAATAAATTCATGCCGTGCATTTCTCCTTCCATTAAAAAATCATTTTCATATCTCTAAATCTTCCCCTTGTCCCCACTTTATTAGAATATAAAATCAAAAGGCAATGAAACACGCAACCTCAGCCCCGTCTCCTGGCAAATGTCTTCATTACCCACCACCTCCAGCGTTCATATGTTCCTGGCGGTTTATGGCCTCCTTAAATGAGAGATATTCTTGCTCCTAAATGCTGCCATCCTTTCCTGAATCTGCCAGCTCCTCCTGATCGGACACAGCTCATTTCAGGTCTCTTTTCAATTACGATAGCCAGACATTTCTGACGACGTTATGCTTGTCCTGTTTGAAAGTCGTTTCTGAAATTTTCTTGGATCCTTTGCATAAACATCCAGAGAGTGATGACTATCAGCTTACCGCAAAACTCAGGAGCCTTTACTTCTAAATGCAACAGGGTAGAAACAATGGCTATTTACTAAGGAAGGAATTAAAGCTTTCAAATCTTCTCAAATTCAAATGCTCAGTAACTTTTTAAGCAATAGGGCTTTTCTTGTTAACAAATCTTCAGTTGGCTACAGTCATTCTTTAACGGCCCAATCCAAGTTATGCTTATACCCATTTTGAAACAGAGAGAAGACTCCCCTTATCTGGATCCACAGCTTAGTAAATAATGCTTTGCCTACTTTAAAGATCTCAGCCTCTTTTTCTGGATAAAGTTGATCAAAGTGCTCTGCTCAGTTTGGATTAGATTTACCCAAAGTTTTCCTAAAAATCAGGAAGGTCTGCCATAAAGTAGGTATTTCAAACCCAAAGGTCACATCTGCCTTTATGGTATATCTCGCCAAAAAGGGAGACAATGGGTCTGGTATTTTCCCTCCTTAGAGGTTATAACGGACGGATACTCCTTAAAACGGACCTTCACCCTGAATAAGAGCCTATCTTATATGTTTCTCTCAGCCTGTACCTACAGATTGCCCACATCAAAAATCATCCTACCTGCATCTACTGCATTTCCTAAAACTTTATACATCCAAGATGGCGGCACATGGATTCTCAGGCTGCCTGCAAACAGGAAGTGTCTTCTGATTGTGCCACACTGCATTGTGGGTTTGCTGTCCCTTTCCTGTCCCCAGCTCTGTTTTGTCTGTTCAAAGCATAGCTATAACTCTGCTGGCGGCGCCCTTATCCTAGTGTGCTGAACAGAGTTGCAGCCCAGCATGGGAAAGAATAAAAAGTAAATGACTTAAAATGTAATATATATTAATTTTCGATGCTGGGGAATATTATTTAAGGGTTTGGGCTTTTCATTAAATTATGTTGAAGGTCCAGTTTAAGAAATAACAGATACAAGCTGTAAGATATATTTTCTACTTATGTTGCTCTTTTTCAGCTTTAATGTGTCTTTTTGAATGTATGCCATGACCATGTTTTGGCTTCCTTTATTTTGTATCATAAAATGTGGTCTGGTTGGGGACAGTCAGATTTGGTAAACTTTTACCTACAGACCTGATCTCTACTATTTGATTAGAAACCATATGTACTGCAATTTAAACTAAGTACCTACATATCCCAGCCAGGGTTAGCCTGGCAACCCCTAAAATATTTATATTACCCTAACACAGAACTTCTGAATATGTATCCAAATCATATTAATGACTATGGGAGCAAATCCTAGCCAAAGTTTTTCCCTTTTTTATATAAAAAAAAAATTAAAATTGCCAGGTCCCGACTTCTCCCAAGCCTACCAGCCCTGTACAGACATTTTATTGAAAACACAAAATATAAGGATCCATTCATCAGGGCTGTGAAGGCGGAATAAAGAATACATTCGGTCAAAGCAGACAAGAATGTATCTCAAGCTCTATGCATGGGCGTACTTACCACAAAGGCAGGGAGATAACTGCTGCCAGGCCTTTGGTTTGGGTGCCATTGCAGTATGCCAGAAGCCGTGGGAACAAGGTTATGGCATTTTTGTTTCATCCTGTGAAACCTATGGCTCTTACCACTGGGATTCCATGCAGTCAGAGAGATCGGCTTTCTGTGATGAGTCATCTCTTCATCGCAGAGCTAATGAAAAGAAAGCTTAAAGTGCTTGTGAAGGTAAACAAACAGGCAAGAAAAAAAAACAGCTACTTACCTTGTGAACCCCTTCCTCACTTTGGGAGTGCACATATACACTTTTGTGAGTGGGCTTATGTGCTTTGGATGCGTGCATAAGCGCTTTCGGAATGCGTGCATGTGCTTTGTGAGTGCGTGCATGGGCTTTGGGAGTGCCATCATACGCTTTGGAAGAGCACACATTTGCTTTGGGAGTGCGTTTATGTGATTTGTCAGTGCGGACATGCACTTGTGCATTTGGGAGTGCGCTTATGCACTTTGGGAGTGAACTAATTTGCATTTGTGATTGTGCACGGGTGCCTTTGGGAGTGCGCTCATTCACTTTTGAAGTGCGCTTAAGCTCTTTGGGCGCTTCGGGGGGTGTGCTTGCACTTCGGGAGTGCCAGCATGTGCGTTTGGGAGTGCGCTCATGCACTTTGGGAATGCACGCATGTTAGGGTTGCCACCTGGCTGGTGGATTTTTTTTTTACTTTACTGACCACTGGCCTGATGGTGCCAGTGTTTTTTTTACTTGTTATTATAATTGTGGGTATACTTTTCCAATTCTCAATTATCAGTAAAAAAACAAATACCGGTATCACCAGGTCAGTTGCCAGTAAAGTAAAAAATAATACTGTCCAGGTGGCAACCCAGCTTTGGGAATGCGTGCATGCACTTTGGGGGTGCGCGCATGTTGGTGGTATGGTATTAATAAAGCAGAGAAAGGCAAAAATATTATGAAAGCTATGTGCCTTATTAGTAACTTTTTTACTGTCTTGTGCTGAGAGAAGGGATGCCATAGAGAAGGCCACATTGTCGTATTGTTCTACTTCAAGGGGCCACAATAAAATGTAAGCTGTATATGCAGAGGTGAGCAGAATGGCAGGAAAAGGGGGGGGTGAAATGAAGTGGAAGAGGTAAGGTTACCAGAGGTTGGCAGAGGTGAGGTGAGAAGGAGTGGGCAAAGGTAAGGAGGTGAGGTGGGCAGAGGTGAGCAGAGGTGGGTAAAGGTAGGCAGAGGTGAGGTGGGCAGAAATGAGATGGTAAGAGAAGCAATGGACAGAGGTGAGGTGGTTAGAGGGGTGATAGGAAGAGGTAGGTGGGAAGGAGTGGGCTGAGGTAAGGCAGGAATAGAATAATTGAGCAGAGGTGAGGCAGGAAGAGGTGAGGTGGTCAGAGCTGAGAAGTGGGCTGAGGTAAGGGATAGTATAATTGAGCAGAGGTGAGGTGGGCAACTGAGTCAGGAGGAATTGAGCAGAGGTGAGGTGAGTAGAGGTGAGATGGTAAGAGAAGTGATGGATAGAGGTAAGGTGGTAGGAGGTGGAGACAGATAGGTAGAGGTGAGCAGAGTTAAGATGGGACAAGGCGAAAAGAGGTTGAGTATTGGTAGGCAGGGGTAAAATGAATACAGGTAAGAAGAAAGGAGGCGGGTAAAGGTGAGGTGGGCAGAGGTGAGCTGGGCTAAGTCTACTTGGGCTACACCTCCACAGAGAAGTTTATCGGTGATCCACTTTCTGCTTCGGAAATTTGAGACACACTACTCTCTAGTGGTCAGCCATTTGCACTGCAAGTAAAGCTCTGCTCACTAACTCCTTAGAGGTGCTAGGGGCCAGAAGTGAGGGCAGTGCGGGATGCATGTGGCCCTCGGGCCGCAGCTTCTGCATCCATGGCGTAGAGGAATAGAAGAAAAATCTATTATTTAATGAATAAAACATTAGAAAGACTGCAGCCCAAATCGATATTCCTTTCAAGACCATAGTCACCCTGTGCTTGGAAAGCCTTAAGAAGGGCTTGTCTCAGCCACCAGTGTGTGGGTTCCTCCCCCATCCCCCAAGTCACCACATCACATTTTAATGCACAAATAGTTTATTACATATGACGTTTTGATCTTTAAAAGAGTTAAAGGTTTTGCCATATGGTAATAATACATACTAAATACATGCATAAGTTGTTTTCTAACATTAGTTTCTGTTTATTTTTACCCATGGGAATAGATACTAGGTAGGCTTTTGAGAGACTCCAGTGGCAGCCCGGCAGGAAATGATGTTCCCAAAAAGAGGAGTGGGGGACCCCCAATCTAACAATGCTTTGATAGTTCCATCTCATGCCCTCCCCCCCATTCTTAGACCACCAATCGGGAGAAAGAGGGATAAGTGGCTGTTGAACGGACATTCCAGGCAAAGTGTTAAACCGGACCAACAGCCTGGCACAGTTGGAAAAGAAAGGTAGCAGCCATTTTGGAGCTTCCTCTCCCAGCATCTCAGCCATGCTGCTGCCCGGATTCAACTGATATAACTGACAATGCACAGTAGTGACAGGAACCTCAGCAGCAGTTCCTGTTTGCAGGCGGCTTGCAAATGCACGAGCCGCCATCTTTTTTTTTTTTTATTTACCGCAGCAAGAGTTAGAAAAGGGTAAATTAATGCCCAGCAATCTAAATTGCCCTGGGGAGGGGTACATATGAGCACTGCTTGTTGTGTTCTGGTCTAGTTTAAGTAATTTTTGACTGTTGGTCAGCTTTAAATTAGGGGCTATATCTTTTATTTAGCCACCATTCAACCTGCATTTAATTTCTTAATCCTAAAGAATGCTTTGCTTTCTGCTGAGCCTTCTCAGAAGCAGAGCATAACCCATGCATTTTTCCCCTCAGAAGTTAAATCATTTTGCAGAGTCTGCTCTAAATGTTTAAGATTCCAGGGCTAGGTGGACAGGTTTTTTTTCTACTTCAAAGAGAAGCACCCAACCAACCTAGGGTCTATAAGAATTGGGAAGCCCCACTGAATCAAACCCCCTGAATTGCCCGATTTACTTAACTCTTTCCAGAGCCCTTGCTGCACCGTGATTGTATCGCCAGCATACCTCTATCAGGGGCGTGCACCCACGCCAGGTCTTTCTGAATGGAATGTCAACAGCTAGAGGTGAGCATGGATGTGGCCGGCAGAGTGACCCACATGGGAACAATTTTGGGCAATTTGTGGGGATACACACAGCGAGACATCCCAGATTGGTTAGTGCTTTAGTAAATGATAAACACAAAGCCTAACAGACACAGAGAGAGAAAGCGAGAGAGAGAGACAGCCAGACAGAGACAGATACTCACACACAGACCGACAAAAGAGACTTACGGGCAGAGACAGAGAGAGAGACTCTCACAGAGAAATAAAGACACATGCACAGAGAATGCAGAAAATGTAAAGTGCTGCTGAATGAAATATGTAGCCCCGGACCGCCAGCATGGGGTTGTCCTCCATCAGGGGGCGTCATAAACACTGAATTAGCCAGAGGCAGCAATATTTTGTGCCTTGAGTATTCTGGTAGTATCCTGTCTATTTCTGGGATCCTCCCTTCTCCTATCCAAGAACTAAGAGCCTTCTGTGTCCTTGAGGCCACTAGGCTCTTACATCTGGTCCTGTTTGTGGGCTTTCAGGCATCTGTGTCCCTAAGAGAATGTCACATGTGTGGAATCTCCCTATCAAACAATGTAGTTTGGACTGAACGTTGTGTCTCCTGTGCTGGAAAATGTATCCGCACCTTCTGCTGGACTTTATCTGAACTTGCTTATCTGAGCTGTTAAATCGTATATTAAAGGTATTGCATACATTGCTTAAATAAAGTGTGTTATCCCAATTTCCTGATGATTCCGGATAATTGTACATTACAGGAACATGTGTTTTCGCACACCCTTGGCTGCTTGAATTTAACTTGCCTTTTACTTCAGTGAATTTACTAGCTCTGATCATCGCCTGCTTTATGGAATATGGTGGTTATGCCTGAAGTTTTTTACAACTGTCTGTCTGTTTATGACCATTTTATTATTTAGGTGTAAAAGGGGTTACATGTTCCACTTCCCATAACTGGCTACTCCTCACCTAATAACAAATGCAGGATCTGTGAGGCTCAGCTATGGATTACATTAGATTTAGTTGGGCTTTCAGAAGCCAGAATGGCCTTGCCAATGGGGTTTTTGCCGATCTCTTCTCTGACATCTTCAAATCACACAGTGACACTTACAGAGCAAATTGCGTGCAACCTTCCCTTATGCAGACATACTAAAAATGCCACTTGCCACATTAATCTAATGCCTTGATAAACAACTCCTTGTAAATGATCCTATATATAGATATATCTATTAGCAGTCAGCAGCTGGTGTGACATTAATTGCTTGACGTGTTTTAAACATTAACTCTTAATGTGCACATAGATTGCCAGTATTCCCCACTGAAATAACATGGTTGTATTTATTGATATTTACCCTCTGCAACCAACATTGACAGGGTAATTTTTATTTTACTTTTTCAAAATCCAGGATTTTGACTGGATTCGTCCTTGGCCCCAGGGCACCCAATCGTGGATGCCCTGCTGTGTGAACCCCCCCAGGTCGCCCGATCTCACAAAACCCTTTCCCGGTCCTATGGCGCATGCGCAGCCCTCACGTCCAATCAGCATTCACAAATTAATGCCCCCCCCCCCCCAGAATGCCCGATGCCCGATATGCTTATCCTTACCTCGAGCCTGCACCAGAAAAGGAGACAGGCTCAAGGTGAAGCTAAGAATATTGGGCATTCTGGGGGGAATTATGTTGGGAGGGGATGCCAGCATTCTGAATGCCCCCCTGAGCTTGTTTTATGTGGTGTCAGCGGGACCAAAAAACGGGTGTTGTATGCCAACATGTACACAATAAGAGGCCGATTCATTACTAGCGCCAGGTAGCGACAGATGAGCGACAGTAGCGTTATTTTCACAGCGCACGCTAGTATTCGCTGTGCTTGGCCGTTGTTCGGTTGTTGACAGCGACTCAGACGGTGTGCGGTAATGTTGAATACGGGGTTAGGAGTCGCTGTTTGACAGGTTCCGCGCTGTATGGGAGCGCATGACAGCGAATGGCCATAGCGAACGGCTCCCAGCATATTCATTAGCAAATCACGCCCAAAAAATTCTCGCACTGTGAAATGCTTGTTTAAACCCCAGAGCGCTGGCGGCGATGGGATAAAAGTAGTTTTTTAACCCCCAAACAACCATATTTTTTGAAAAAAAAAAAAACATGTTTTTCAAAACATTTTGTAATATGAATACATTAATATCAGACCTGTAATATCAATTCTGCACAATTTTTTTTTTTTTTTAACCTTAAAAAAAATATCTAACATTGCAGAAGTGGTCACAGAATTTTTGACATTTAAAAAAAAAAAAACATTAATAACAATTAATTATGAATATTTAAAGATTGTTCCATTGAAATGCATTGGAGAGCGCCAGGTAGCGAGAGGTCATACCTGTCGCTGTTCAAGGTCGCTCGCTGGCGCTGTGGGGTGAGGCTGGAATAATGATGAATGATTCGCTATCTGGCGCTCTGTCAGTCGCTAAGAAGGATCGGCTTGATAAATGTGTGATTGCGGAGGGGAGCCGGCGTACTCGTGGCGGTGACCGTCATTACCGTTCGCTCACCATTCGCTACCTGCCGCTATCCCTTGTTAAATAAGGGCCTAAATCTGCACTCTTCCAAACACAATCTAACATGCTTGTAGCAATATTGTCATGTTATGGGGTCACCAGTAAAGATTTTAAATGCAATATTAATGTATTATATATTAGGAATGTTGTGATGGGTAAAATGAAAGCTTTTGTGCTTTGAATAATATTATCTTCTCATTATGCTCCATCATGAACACTGCGGCCACTTCTACCCACTGGCTGTTATGGTCTAATTAGTGCTCATCGTAGCGGACACAGAGGAACCATTTCATCCAGAGGAAAAGGAAATGAAAGGTGACATTTACCCACATCTTTCATCACCTACAAAAGAGGGGTCACAGAGGCAAAATCATATTTCCTTTTAATTTGATAAAATGTATTTTCTTACTACATAAGATTTACAGTTGTAGAGTTGAAATCTGTTTTTTAAGTATATCCAAAACCCAGCTTCTCCACCCGCTGCAGTGGTGCATTGTGGGTAACCCCCCCCCCATGGCCATGGATTACTGAATTTTTTTTAATCTTTTGAAAGATTTTGAAGCCCCCATTAAAGAAAGTGACTAAATATGCATATTTTACAAAACAATTACCCCCTGTAACCTAAATGTAATCTTTAGGGTTCACTGACGGGATGTACAAGGTGCCATGAACTTCCAGGCACAGAGTTACTGGTTACTGGCAGGCAATGGTGGTACTAATGGGGCCCTGGTGCAAACATTAAATAGGACTCTTTCACAGCTCATACTTTTTTCTGTATCTTAATTCAATTAGATGCAGCTAGACAGCAAAAGACTGAAACAGGAAAGAAAAATGGTTCTTCCTTTCTATAAATGTCAAGGGAGCCCTGCGGTGGTCAGACTCCCAGCACCCCCTCGCGTTATGCCCCCTTTGGGCCAGAGGCTGCACCATAGAAACAGGTAATAAATGTGTCCAGGCTCCAGAACTGCTCAGGTGCTCTATGTGACGGCCTTTAGCCCAGACAGCTAGAATTTGAGGGGCGCGAGGGCTGCTAGTTTATATAGATGCTGCAGAAGTACTGCAGGAGATGCAGGGAAGGTAATTAAAGTGGACCTTCACTCTGAATAAGAGTCTATCTTATATGTTTCCCACACCCTGTACATACAGATTGCTCACATTAAAAATCATCCTACCTGCATCTACTGCATGGTATGAGCCTTTAAACATCCAAGATGGCGGCTCATTGATCAGGCAGCCTGCAAACAGGAAGTGCCTTCTGACTGTGCTGCCCTGCATACTGGGATTGCTGTCCTTTCCCTGACCCCAGCTCTGCTCTGTCTGTGCAAAGCACAGCTATAACCTCACCCCCTGTACTTTATCCCACCCTCCTCTCCTCAGTAAGTGAGATGCTTCTGAGTCAAGATGGCGGCGCCTGAACAGAGTTGCAGCCCAGTGGGGGAAAGAATAATAAGTAAGTGACTAATGACTTAAAAGATATTAATTTTAGATGCTGGGGAATTGTTTTTTTAAGGGTTTGGGCTTTTCAATAAATCATGGTGAAGGTCCGGTTTAAGAGCAAAACCACAAATTCTTTATAAGACACATGGTGCCCATGGCCAGTTTAGTCCTGCAGTGTGGGGGCCCCAATCTCATCCAGTCTGATGCTGGTTATGCTCCCCAGGTGATTAAAATGCTGGGAGCTCAAGAGCCTGGAACAGGTGCCCAACTGCACCAATTATTATGTATCCCCGCTCCTGACCGGCTACATTTTTTACCTGTCTCCATATTGAAGCCTCTGGCCAGATAACCTGCTAGTAACTAAAAGGATTCTATAGCTGGAAGTGCATGGCGCTGTGTACATCCTGCAATTGAACCCCAAATATCACCAGCAGGTATCAGGAATGCAAGAATGCAAAAGAATGCAAGGTTACATGTTCGTAAATTGTTTATTCTTTATATTTATATATAGGCGCTATATATGTTTAACTGTGATCTTTGCAAGAGTTTCTGGGGGGGGGGATTAATTAAAATACAATTTTTTTACAATTTGTCACATTTAAAAAAAATATTTTTTCAGAAAATCATATTGCATGTAATAACCCCATTCCTCCCAGGTTATAATGGTATCACATATGTAGCACTATACACCCTTTCCTGCCCAAGAAACACCCCAAACTGAAACAGCGCTTGAGGGGATTTTCAAAGAAAATACAACTACTATGCGCACCTTGCAAGTTTTTCAAGAAAAAGAAACCCTTTACATTTTAAATGCCCTCCACAAACTATTCTCTGGAAGTACACACCTCAAGTTTTCTAGGCATACCAGGCTTGTTGTTGTGGGCGTCATTTTCTGGACGCAAACCCTGAAGGAATTCACTGGTTGCACAAGGTTTCCCTTAAAAAATGTATAAAAAAGAGGGATAAAAAACAAACTTTCCTAAAATATCAATATGGAAAAAAGAAAAACAACAAGCTAAATCTGAAAGCTCAAGGTCCCTCGAACAGAGCAATATCTAACATGCTTAAGTACTTTTAGCCCTTTTAACTGCCAGCCTACTTGAGATTTTGTCACCCTTTGTTGCCAGGCCATTTTACACCATTTAGCGCTATGTATAAATATGATTTTTGAAGGAATTTCCAGGGTTTTTCAGGCAAATTATATATTGTTTTTAGATGTTTTTATTGAGGTTAGGTTTTAATTGTTGTTTGTAATTCTTCATGTTTTAATAATATTTTTGGGTAAAAAATTTTTAAAAAATCAGCATGCTTTTTTTTTTTAAGGAAACCATAATGCGTGTGAAATAATTCCTCCCATTTACAATGGTACCAGTTTTTCTTGGTGCAGCCAAGAATGGCAGTGATGGAAAACAGCATGGCCCGGAATGGTGGCAGGGGGAACCGGCCTGAGTGATGATGGCGGGGCGCAGCACGGCCTGTAATGGCTGCTGAGAATGGTGGTGGCACAACACAGCTGGGCCAGGAATGATGGCAGGAATGATCTGGTAATGGGACGCAGCATGGCTGGTAATGGCAGCAGGGGATCTGGGCGGCCGAGAATGGTGGCAACATGAGGCAGCCAGTATTAATGACAGGGGGACCCGGCACCGGCTGGAGTGGCGGCAACAAGGAACAGCAGGTCGGTAATGGCGGCAGGGGGAAGCAATGCGACCGAGAATGGTGGCAGTAAGACGCAGCTGGGCCAGGAATGGTGGCAGGAAGACCTGGCAGGGTGCAAGCAGAAATATTAATGGAGGCAATAGGGCTGGGACTTTACTTTACTTACTAGCCCAGGGCACTCCAAGTTGGCTCTCCATGAATGGTTGTTCAGTAGGGCGAAACCAAAATGCCTGTAGAGTTGTTTCCCCACAGGACTCTATAGACAAAGCACCAGGGGAAACAATCAGGTAATCTCTTAGTCTGGGTGGGATGTTAAAGCGGAACAAAACTGCTGCCCTGGATTCTAAAAGATTACTGTGCCGGGCTGCTGGCCCCCAATTTGGGATGCCCCAGTGTGTGAAACCCCCCAGTGGAGTCCTGTTGGCTCGGTGTCCACCCTGTCTGGGCTGGAATGCCCTGTACTAAATTCAAATGAGCCCAGGATGCTTATGAGCAGTGAGTTCAGGCAAGGTGCGCACTGAGAGTGCCAGGGGGCTCCACATGATGGCCTGTGGGCTAGGAAATAAATGCCTGTTTTTTCTACCTGGACAGGGGTGTTAAAGGCTGGTCCTGGGGGGGGTATTTATTAAAAGTTGGCCTTGGACTGGTTTGAGGGATTATTAATTCAGTGGGTATTTGCAGGGGGTGGATGGCAGTTCGGAGGGTTTTTATTCTGGTTCAGGATATTTCTTTCTTTCTAACTTTCCTCCTCTAAACACTGGGTGCATCTTATGGTGCGAAAAATACAGTATTTATAATCTACTATGTAGACCCTTATAATAAAAGTCCTCACTTTTATAGTGACAATAAATGCACCTTACTCATGGGGAAATATTTTTCCCCAAAACAAATAAAAGTGACTATATTATCCAAATGACAGTATATTAACCATTATGCGGACCAGGGCCTCATATCAGAGGGGTAGGAACTTACGCATATCATGGCTAATAATGCCACTATTTCAGGGGATATTGTTCAAACAAACCACAACTATGAGAAAACCTGATCGAAACTGTTGCCTGACGCCCTTGCCTTTTGTTTTGCATGCAATATACCAGCATTACAAAATATTTCTATTTGCATGCTGGCTGCTGATTAAGGAAATGCCTTTTTAATTTCTCAGGGGACTTCCCAATGGCAGTGTCAATGTCATGGACAAGGGTAATCAAATAGCAGAAGACTCAAGGCTTCCTAGATCATTGCCTTCCAAGCTGCCGTCATCGCTTTCCAGTCAGCCGGCATGATTTACAAGCTGAAGCGGGGTGAGCATTTTATTAAAGAAGGGGCTGTATTATTTATAGCGAGGAGGATGTAATGGCATCTCAGAGAACGCTACCCCAACCCATCACCCCGCCGCATGAATTTATTACCTGCCTATTAGAGAGCTGCGAATGTTCTATAAGCAAATCTTTAACACGTGTGATTATTACCATCAATATTACTCCCCTCCCGCTGCGCTCGCCGCTGCTAACAAGCCGCTATTTTTAAGGTATTATCACCCTGCTAGCTCCACTCTTCTCCCATCAATGAGTGCTAATAAATATTCATTGCACTTCTCACGATGAGGTTCGAGGCCATTACGATGTGTTTTAGGGCTCACTTCTCATTAATTATCATTATTTATTTTAGGAGAGCTAGCTGCCGGAGCAGAAAAAGAAAACTCAATAAAACATTGCCAGGCTTTAATATCAAGGACAGGTCTTGGCAAAAAAAAAGTCCTGGAGCAGCCAGGACAAACCTAAAATAATAACGTGTACCCACACTGTGGTTTCAGCTTAAACATCCACATTTTTCATTTAATACAGAGAACAGGTCATGAAAATAATCTTGGTGTATCCACTTAAAATATGTCTAGGCAAACCTATAGCACAATAATAAAGTGTACCTACACTGTGGTTAGAGATTGAACACTCCCCTTCATCTTCTCTGCTGCCCTCCAAAAACGTCCAGGTCATGCCGCAGATCTAACCCCCAGCATTAATCACAAGTGTATATGCTGTGGCTGCGGATAGGGTGATGCAGAAAACATTCCAGAAGTGAGAGGAGTCCAGTGGAATTGCGTTCCGCCGAGCAGAAGGACAATCGGTGCAATGGACCCTGGAGATTCAGAGTGGGTTCCAAGCACGCGCCCCAAGGAATATGACTTGTTAATTAATTAAACATATGCATGTGCATGAGTATAATGAGTGTGATTATTAATAGAGGTTTGTAAGTACTTTCACCCATGTGTATTTAAACAATAAAAAATATCACTTGTATCTTTCTGAAAGGCGTTGCTATATCTCTCCATGGTTCTTGCCATATGTTTACTAGTTTATGTCTCATCTATGGTTAACTAGATGAAAGATAAGAAATCCAGAATAGCTGACTTGCCTAGAACACTGGTTCTCAACCCTTTTACGTATCCTTTATTGACAAGCAATTACGACCAGGTAGCCCCAAGGAGGAGATCAATTCCGAATGCTACCAAAATAAGTAGGTCATGGGCCTTGCAGCACAATTTGACACAAGAAAGAATAATGTTTTACTGTTAATAATTTGTTTGATGCCTCTTGTTGGTGCCCCCTTGAACGTAGCCAAGTACCCCCTGGGGTACGCATACCGCAAGATGAGAAACAGTGGCCTAGAAGGGGCTAGTAGTAGCTTCTGGCTTGGATTTCTAGGGGATGATAAGATGATAAGTCTTCTTACTATACAACTACCTGGCATGTCTTTCCTGGTTTTCCTTTTGGACCACAAGTGTTGTGTTGTGTCCAGTCCATTTACTAGCCTATAACGTGTATAATGTTTGCACACCAAGATGAGGAAGCTATGCAATGAAACATAGCTTGTCTGAGAAGAAGCTGAGGCCTGCTAGCCCCACTTGGTTTTTTAATCATTACTTGTGAGGTAACACTGACTGACTGACCAGGCCAGTGGCAAGTAAAGTAAAAAAGAAGATACCGACGAGGTGGCAACCTGGTGGCTGTTAGTAGGTCACCTGTATAGTGAGGATAACCAATGTTTAGTTAGAACTCAGCCAAGGAGTGTAAAGGCTGTTCTTTATTTTATGCCACAAAATAAAAGCCAGCAGGCTTTAAACTGTGCTCCTATGCCCCTGTCTCCGACTGCTGAAAACCTTGCTGACTACCTATAGAGCTGACACCCCCCCACACTGTCTTTAAAGAATTTTATCATGATATTAAACAAATTATTTTGAATAAATACCTGGTATAAAAATTAAAGCTGTGTTTAAAGATTAACGTCAAACGTCAAAGTTTTAACCATGAGGCACCCTAGTTTGTAAAAGGAAAATCCACCTTGATTCAGCAAATAATAGGCATTCTTTTATAACCAGAAGGGGGATCGAGACCCCCTAAACAAACCAGGAGTATCAATAAAAAAATCATTATCTTAATAATATTGCCAGACACATACACACAAATAATACTCACACAAGAGAAAATGAAACACGGGATACACACAGACACACACAGACACCTGTCTCATCTGCAAATTCCAATAATAATAACACAATAGAGATGCCTTTACTGCAATAACAATATATGCAAAAACTACAGAATCAACTTTTTATGGTGAGATACACAGAAAAGAAACTTAATGAGTAATATCATACCATGGGCACAACAAAGTGCAAATGCATCATGCCAAACAGCAAATAAATAAATCCACACAAAGTCCTAGAAAAATATTGAGATAAGAAGTAAGAGACGGGGAGGCTGATTTATTTATAGCGAGATGTAGCGACAATTGAGCGACTGTAGCGGTATTTTCACAGCGCCCGCTAGTAGTCGCTGTGCTTGCCCGTTGTTCGGTTATTGACAGCGACTCAGTCGGTGTGGCGTAATGTTGAATACAAGGTTGCGAGTCGCTATTTGACAGGTTCCGCGATGTATGGGTGCGCATGATAGCGACTGGTCAGAGCGACCGGCTTCCACCATATTCATCAAAAAATCACGCTCAAAAAATTCAAGAGCTGTGAAATGCATGTTTAAACCCCAGAGTGCTGGAGGCGATGTGTTAAAAACCACCATATTTTTGGAAAAAAGTATTTTAAATAATTTAGTAATATGAATACATTAATATCAGACCTGTAATATCAATTCTGTACAATTTTTTTTTTAATTTTTTCTAAAATGGCAGAAGTGGTCACAGAATTTTTCACATTTAAAAAAAAAATTAATAACAATTAATTATTAATATTTAAAGATTGTTCCATTGAAATGCATTGAAATGCATTGGAGAGCACCAGGTAGCGAGAGGTCATACCTGTCGCTGTTCAAGGTCGGACGCTGGCGCTGTGGGCTGAGGCTGGAATAATGATGAATGAGTCGCTATATGGCGCTATCTCAGTCGCTAAGCAGGATTGGATTGATAAATGTGTGATTGTGGTGGGGAGCCGGCGTTCTCGTGGCGGGCCCGTCATTACCGGCCGCTCACCAGTCGCTACCTGGCGCTATTCCTTCATAAAAAAGGCCCAAATACAGGCAGACTGATTCATTACTAGCGGCAGGTAGCGACAGATGAGCGTCTGTAGCAGGTATTTCAGAGCGCCCGCAGCATTGATGAATACATTGTGGGGAGTCGCTATATGAGCAGTACAGCGCTGTATGGAAGCAAATGTTAGCGACTGGTCAGTGCGACCGACTCACACCATATTCAGCAAAAAAACAGCCTTAGGCCGGAGGCTATGTGATTGAAGGCTGTTTTTTAATAGGTATCCACCAGTAACAAAGGGAAAACATATGGAATTACATTGTAATAACATTGTGACATGAACACATTAATGCCAGACCTGTAATTTCAATTCTGCATAAATATATAAAAACTGAAAAAAAAATTTAAAAATGGCTTTTTCAAGGCCAGGAGAGATCACAACATTTTTTGAGAATAAAAAAAAAACACTGTTTAAAGAGAAGTAAAAGAATGTCCATTGAAATGTATGGGAGAGCGATAGGTAGCGAGAGGTAAGACTTGTCGCTCTGCGCTGTACGCTGAGGCTGGGATAATGATGAATCGGAAGCTACATGGCGTTATCCCAGTCGCTCAAAAGAATCTGCTTGATAAATGTGTAATTATGTGCCGGCATTCACCTGTCGCTGCCTGTCGTTTACAAAGCACTACCTGGCGCTATCCCTTGATGAATAAGGGCCTTAGTATAACAAGATGCAGTGGGGAGGGGGCCCCAACAAAACATTCCACGTATTCCATGAAAACACCACTTTAGTAGAGCACCCTGGAGTTTGCTGAGAGAGGTGGCGTGGAATCATGTGTTTTTATATTGCCTTTTGTGATTGTTATTTGTGTACGGAGGGGGGTTGGGGTCACCTCCTGTGTCCTGGAGATACAGTTTTTTTCCAGGGTCAGGGGGATGGCACCTGTGCTCAGTGGCGTTGCTAGGGCTGGTGTCACCCGGGGCGGTAGGAAATGGTGTCACCCCCCCCCCCCAATGGTGTCACCCCCACCCCCCCCCCCCCAATGGTGTCAACCCCCCCCCCAATGGTGTCAACCCCCCCCCCCAAAGAAAACAAACAAAAAAAAAAGCATTTTTGCCGGCATGGTGGGAGCGGGCCGGCCGGTTCCGCGCTGACAGCGGAACCGGCCGGCCCGCTCTGCTGTCAGCGGAACCGGCCGGCCCGCTCCCACCATGCCGGCATTTTTAAAAAAAGCAAACACTTACCTGCAGGTCCGGAGCGTGGAGGCCGGCGCCGCTCTCAGCTGTCATCTGAGGGCGCGTCATCAGAGGCGCCCTCTGATGACGCGCCCTCAGATGACAGCTGAGAGCGGCGCCGGCCTCCACGCTCCAGACCTGCAGGTAAGTGTCTCTATACCGAGGGGTGACCGGCCGAGAGGTGTCACCCTCTAGGTCTGGTGTCACCCGGGGCGGTCCGCCCCCGCCGCCCCCGGGTCGCTACGCCACTGCCTGTGCTGTATTCCTCTCACATGTGTGCTCTTATATTCAATATAATGATAGTACCACAGGTAGTAGTTCATATGGGTTCAGTTTTGTAGGGTTGCCCCAGTTGTAGCAAGTCTTTGGGGATTTTAAATTAGTCCTTAGTCTGTAGCAAGTAGAGTACCTTGAAGTGTCTAATTACAGATGCGTGTCACCTGTCCTGTATTTTGGTAAGCTGTGTCGTTAAGGGTGGAAGATTTGTCATATTTTTAGTATACAGTATTTTTCGCTCTATAAGACACGCCTGCCTACAAGACACACCCAGGATTTGGAGGAGAAAAAGGAGAAACATTAGGGAAAAAATATTATGAACCAAATGGTGGGCTAAACCCTCCCTCCCAATAGACAGTATGCAGAATTCACCCAATCACACCATTACAGACCCCACTTTACAGTCACTGAGCAGTATCCCATATTACAGGCAGTGAGCGGTATCCCACATTACAGGTAGTGAGCAGCATCCCACAATACAGGCAGTGAGCGGTATCCCACATTACAGGCAGTGAGGGGCATCCCTCATTACAGGCAGTGAGTGGTATCCCACATTACAGGCAGTGAGCGATATCCCACATTACAGGCAGTGAGCGGTATCCCACATTACAGGCAGTGAGGGGCATCCCACATTACAAGCAGTGATCAGTATCCCACATTACAGGCAGTGAGCGGTATCCCACATTACAAGCAGTGAGCGGCATCCCACATTACAGGCAGTGAGCGGTATCCCACATTACAGGCAGTGAGCGGTATCCCACATTACAGGCAGTGAGCGGTATCCCACATTACAGGCAGTGAGCGGTATCCCACATTACAGGCAGTGAGCGGTATCCCACATTACAGGCAGTGAGCGGCATCCCACATTACAGGCAGTGAGCGGCATCCCACATTACAGGCAGTGAGCGGTATCCCACATTACAGGCAGTGAGCGGTATTCCACAATACAGGCAGTGAGCGATATCCCACATTACAAGCAGTGAGCGGTATCCCACATTACAAGCAGTGAGCGATATCCCACAATACGGCAGTGAACGGTATCCCACATTACAAGCAGTGAGCGGTATCCCACATTACAGGCAGTGAGCAGTATCCCACAATACAGGCAGTGAGCAGTATCCCACAATACAGGTAGTGAGCGGTATCCCACATTACAGGCAGTGAGCAGTATCCCACATTACAGGCAGTGAGCAGTATCCCACATTACAGGCAGTGAGCGGTATCCCACAATACAGGCAGTGAGCAGTATCCCACATTACAGGCAGTGAGCGATATCCCACAATACGGCAGTGAACGGTATCCCACATTACAAGCAGTGAGCGGTATCCCACATTACAGGCAGTGAGCAGTATCCCACAATACAGGCAGTGAGCAGTATCCCACAATACAGGCAGTGAGCAGTATCCCACATTACAGGCAGTGAGCGATATCCCACAATACGGCAGTGAACGGTATCCCACATTACAAGCAGTGAGCGGTATCCCACATTACAGGCAGTGAGGGGCATCCCACATTACAGGCAGTGAGGGGCATCCCACATTACAAGCAGTGATCAGTATCCCACAATAAAGGCAGTGAGCGATATCCCACAATACGGCAGTGAACGGTATCCCACATTACAAGCAGTGAGCGGTATCCCACATTACAGGCAGTGAGCAGTATCCCACATTACAGGCAGTGAGCGGTATCCCACATTACAGGCAGTGAGCAGTATCCCACAATACAGGCAGTGAACGGTATCCCACATTACAAGCAGTGAGCAGTATCCCATATTACAGGCAGTGAGCAGTATCCCACATTACAGGCAGTGAGCGGTATCCCACATTACAGGCAGTGAGCGGTATCCCACATTACAGGCAGTGAGCGGTATCCCACATTACAGACAATGAGCAGTATCCCACATTACAGGCAGTGAGCGGTATCCCACATTACAGGCAGTGAGCGGTATGCCACATTACAGACAGTGAGCAGTATCCCACAATACAGGCAGTGAGCGATATCCCACATTACAGGCAGTGAGCGGTATCCCACATTACAGGCAGTGAGCAGTATCCCACAATACAGGCAGTGAGCAGTATCCCACAATACAGGCAGTGAGCAGTATCCCACAATACAGGCAGTGAACGGTATCCCACATTACAGGCAGTGAGCAGTATCCCACATTACAGGCAGTGAGCGGTATCCCACATTACAGGCAGTGAGCAGTATCCCACATTACAAGCAGTGAGCGGTATCCCACATTACAAGCAGTGAGCGGTATCCCACATTACAGGCAGTGAGCGGTATCCCACATTACAGGCAGTGAGCGGTATCCCACATTACAGGCAGTGAGCAGTATCCCACATTACAGGCAGTGAGCGGTATCCCACATTACAGGCAGTGAGCAGTATCCCACAATACAGGCAGTGAGCAGTATCCCACAATACAGGCAGTGAGCAGTATCCCACAATACAGGCAGTGAGCAGTATCCCACATTACAGGCAGTGAGCGATATCCCACAATACGGCAGTGAACGGTATCCCACATTACAAGCAGTGAGCGGTATCCCACATTACAGGCAGTAAGGGGCATCCCACATTACAGGCAGTGAGGGGCATCCCACATTACAAGCAGTGATCAGTATCCCACAATAAAGGCAGTGAGCGATATCCCACAATACGGCAGTGAACGGTATCCCACATTACAAGCAGTGAGCGGTATCCCACATTACAGGCAGTGAGCAGTATCCCACAATACAGGCAGTGAACGGTATCCCACATTACAGGCAGTGAGCAGTATCCCACATTACAGGCAGTGAGCGGTATCCCACATTACAGGCAGTGAGCAGTATCCCACAATACAGGCAGTGAACGGTATCCCACATTACAAGCAGTGAGCAGTATCCCATATTACAGGCAGTGAGCAGTATCCCACATTACAGGCAGTGAGCGGTATCCCACATTACAGGCAGTGAGCAGTATCCCACATTACAAGCAGTGAGCAGTATCCCACATTACAGGCAGTGAGCAGTATCCCACATTACAGGCAGTGAGCGGTATCCCACATTACAGGCAGTGAGCAGTATCCCACATTACAGGCAGTGAGCAGTATCCCACAATACAGGCAGTGAGCAGTATCCCACATTACAGGCAGTGAGCAGTATCCCACAATACAGGCAGTGAACGGTATCCCACATTACAAGCAGTGAGGGGCATCCCACATTACAGGCAGTGAGCGGTATCCCACATTACAAGCAGTGAGCAGTATCCCACATTACAGGCAGTGAGCGGTATCCCACAATACAGGCAGTGAGCAGTATCCCACATTACAGGCAGTGAGCGATATCCCACAATACGGCAGTGAACGGTATCCCACATTACAAGCAGTGAGCGGTATCCCACATTACAAGCAGTGAGCGGTATCCCACATTACAGGCAGTGAGCGGTATCCCACATTACAGGCAGTGAGCAGTATCCCACAATACAGGCAGTGAGCAGTATCCCACATTACAGGCAGTGAGCAGTATCCCACAATACAGGCAGTGAACGGTATCCCACATTACAAGCAGTGAGGGGCATCCCACATTACAGGCAGTGAGCGGTATCCCACATTACAAGCAGTGAGGGGCATTCCACATTACAGACAGTGAGAGGTATCCCACATTACAGGCAGTGAGCGGTATCCCACATTACAAGCAGTGAGGGGCATTCCACATTACAGACAGTGAGAGGTATCCCACATTACAGACAGTGAGAGGTATCCCACATTACAGGCAGTGAGCGGTATCCCACATTACAGGCAGTGAGCGGTATCCCACATTACAGGCAGTGAGCGGTATCCCACATTACAGACAGTGAGCAGTATCCCACAATACAGGCAGTGAGCGGTATCCCACATTACAAGCAGTGAGCGGTATCCCACAATACAGGCAGTGAGCGATATCCCACAATACAGGCAGTGAGCGGTATCCCACATTACAGGCAGTGAACGGTATCCCACAATACAGGCAGTGAACGGTATCCCACATTACAGGCAGTGAGCGGTATCCCACAATACAGGCAGTGAACGGTATCCCACATTACAGGCAGTGAGCGGTATGCCACATTACAGACAGTGAGCAGTATCCCACAATACAGGCAGTGAGCGGTATCCCACATTACAGGCAGTGAGCAGTATCCCACAATACAGGCAGTGAGCAGTATCCCACATTACAAGCAGTGAGCGATATCCCACAATACGGCAGTGAACGGTATCCCACATTACAAGCAGTGAGCGGTATCCCACATTACAGGCAGTGAGCGGTATCCCTCATTAGAGGCAGTGAGCAGTATCCCACAATACAGGCAGTGAGCAGTATCCCACATTACAAGCAGTGAGCGGTATCCCACATTACAAGCAGTGAGCGATATCCCACAATACGGCAGTGAACGGTATCCCACATTACAAGCAGTGAGCGGTATCCCACATTACAGGCAGTGAGCAGTATCCCACATTACAGGCAGTGAGCGGTATCCCACATTACAGGCAGTGAGCAGTATCCCACAATACAGGCAGTGAGCAGTATCCCACAATACAGGCAGTGAGCAGTATCCCACAATACAGGCAGTGAGCAGTATCCCACATTACAGGCAGTGAGCGATATCCCACAATACGGCAGTGAACGGTATCCCACATTACAAGCAGTGAGCGGTATCCCACATTACAGGCAGTAAGGGGCATCCCACATTACAGGCAGTGAGGGGCATCCCACATTACAAGCAGTGATCAGTATCCCACAATAAAGGCAGTGAGCGATATCCCACAATACGGCAGTGAACGGTATCCCACATTACAAGCAGTGAGCGGTATCCCACATTACAGGCAGTGAGCAGTATCCCACATTACAGGCAGTGAGCGGTATCCCACATTACAAGCAGTGAGCGGCATCCCACAATACAGGCAGTGAGCGGTATCTCACAATACAGGCAGTGAACGGTATCCCACATTACAAGCAGTGAGCAGTATCCCATATTACAGGCAGTGAGCAGTATCCCACATTACAGGCAGTGAGCGGTATCCCACATTACAGGCAGTGAGCAGTATCCCACATTACAAGCAGTGAGCAGTATCCCACATTACAGGCAGTGAGCAGTATCCCACATTACAGGCAGTGAGCAGTACCCCACAATACAGGCAGTGAACGGTATCCCACATTACAAGCAGTGAGGGGCATCCCACATTACAGGCAGTGAGCGGTATCCCACATTACAAGCAGTGAGCAGTATCCCACATTACAGGCAGTGAGCGGTATCCCACAATACAGGCAGTGAGCAGTATCCCACATTACAGGCAGTGAGCGATATCCCACAATACGGCAGTGAACGGTATCCCACATTACAAGCAGTGAGCGGTATCCCACATTACAAGCAGTGAGCGGTATCCCACATTACAGGCAGTGAGCGGTATCCCACATTACAGGCAGTGAGCAGTATCCCACAATACAGGCAGTGAGCAGTATCCCACATTACAGGCAGTGAGCAGTATCCCACAATACAGGCAGTGAGGGGCATTCCACATTACAGACAGTGAGCGGTATCCCACATTACAGGCAGTGAGCAGCATCCCACATTACAGGCAGTGAGCGGTATCCCACATTACAGGCAGTGAGCGGTATCCCACATTACAGACAGTGAGCAGTATCCCACAATACAGGCAGTGAGCAGTATCCCACATTACAGGCAGTGAGCGGTATCCCACAATACAGGCAGTGAGCGATATCCCACAATACAGGCAGTGAGCGGTATCCCACATTACAGGCAGTGAACGGTATCCCACAATACAGGCAGTGAACGGTATCCCACATTACAGGCAGTGAGCGGTATCCCACAATACAGGCAGTGAACGGTATCCCACATTACAGGCAGTGAGCGGTATGCCACATTACAGACAGTGAGCAGTATCCCACAATACAGGCAGTGAGCGATATCCCACAATACAGGCAGTGAACGGTATCCCACATTACAGGCAGTGAGCAGTATCCCACATTACAGGCAGTGAACGGTATCCCACAATACAGGCAGTGAACGGTATCCCACATTACAAGCAGTGAGCAGTATCCCACATTTCAGGCAGTGAGCAGCATCCCACATTACAGGCAGTGAGGGGCATCCCACATTACAGGCAGTGAGCAGTATCCCACAATACAGGCAGTGAACGGTATCCCACATTACAAGCAGTGAGCAGTATCCCACATTACAGGCAGTGATAGCTATCCCACATTAAAGACAGTGTGCGGGAATCCCACATTACAGGCATTTTGCAGACATCCCAATTACAGGCAGCGTACAGACATCCCAGTTACAGGCAGTGTGCGGACATCCCAATTACAGGCAGTGTGTGGACATCCCAATTACAGGCAGTGTGTGGACATCCCAAATGCAGGCAGTGTCTGGGTATCCCACATGCAGGAAGTGAAAAGAAAGAAAAACATTCCCCAGCAGCCATCTTTCTCTCTCTCACACACACTGTAAACAATTAATCTTATAAGAAAATCATAATCAATATCTCTGTGCCTGGCTCCCAAATTATGTAAACAATTATATCTAATATCTCCTGGAACCAATATGGCCAAATAAGCAAATAATTATTATTATAAAAAACATCAATAGTAACATCAGTGATTAATACATTAACATATTCTGCCTGGCTAAGCCAGATATATGTAAGTCATTTAATACCTAAAATATTAATAATATATATATCCAGCCTGGCTCGACTAAAATAGGCAAACAAATATACACATTATTGATAACTGGCCAATGCTAACGCAATATGCAAAATATTGTAGGATCTTTTAGATATCTGGTAAATCAAAGAATATTGAGACAAATGGTAAATAAAGAGATATATTGGTAAAATAACACAAGATGCAGAGTTATATGACCGGTATACACATATGCAGTGGTTAAGGCAGACTTAAGAGCATTACCTGACCAGCAGCTGATACAATTACCCTCCTAACAGGGAAACCCAGAAGCAGACTGTCAAGCTGGCAGCCTTGGCCTCCTTTTTCCTCCTAGGGCCCCTTTCCTCCAGCCCTTGTTCCCTAAGGCCTCTGACAGCTGCTGAGGCATAAGAGCTGGAAATGTAGGTTTTTTTTTTGTCTTTTTTTTTTTGCATTTGCCCGATAAGATGCACTGACATCCCCCACACTTTTGGGGAAAAAATAAGTGTGTCTTAAATGGCGATAAATACAGTCTTTGAATGTCTTAGGGTAGGAAGGTTCAGAATATGTGGTGAAACCAGAGCTTGACAAATATCCTGAAAATATCACCCACCCATGCGTTTGAGAGTACATGAATGCAGTTTGGGAGTGCACACAAACGCATCTGGGGGTGCGTGCATGTGTGATTGGGATTGCGGCCTTATGTGTCTGGGAATGTTGGTCTAGGCCCCAATGTCACCTAGCAACAGTGGGAGAGGGGAGAAGCACAGCCAAGGTATCTGAAGCTAGTTCTGGGAATCTTAAAGACCCCCCCTTAAAGGAGCAGTATCGCAAATTTTTCTTGGTGACCTATATTTAAATGGTACTTTAAATGTAGGTAAGTGTTGGAGTAAGAATTACAAATTTAGAAAAAAATGATGTGTGTGTTGAGCAGCTGGAGACTAATAGCTCATGTTTATGTCTTCTGAGTGTCGGGACCCGACACTCTGGACTGTTCCACGCTGAGGAGAGGGGGAAACAATGTATCAAAGTATCAGCTGTTCAGTACTGGCAGCCGTCCAGCATAAGATAACAACATTGCAACATTGCCTGGCCAGAACTTATATATCTAAAACAGAGAGAAAAGCTCTAGAAGTCATTTAGCTGATTTTGACAGTTTTCCCTTCATGTTGGCTCTGCTGCAGAATCTTTCAGTTTACCATTTTCTCTTTCATATTCTTATTTTTCATTTTTCCATATGATCTTTCTTTCAGCTTTGTGTGTTTTGAGCAAAGCCCAACCCAGGATTTTCATTATCTGGAGTTTTGTTTTGTGCCCCTAGCCCTGATATGTGAAATCCCCAAGTTCGCCTGTGAAAACGTACCTTTCCCTGTCCCACAGCGCATGCGCAGGCTCTCATCCAATCAGCTCTGTTTGCACGCAGATGGGGAGCCTGAGCAGTAACCTTCCTGGCCGCCCGGCCTGTCTAAATGACTATCTGCGTGAGTGCGCCTGAAAAATGGGGGGGATCTGTGGTTATCCAGGGGTCGTTTCACACAGTGGGGCATCCTGATTTAGAATGCCCAAGGGGGAAGGTCAATGGCCGGGTCTTATAGACTTCAGGGTCGGCAGCTCAGGGTTTTGTTCCACTTTAATACCTTTAGATTTTCCTGCACAGTTATTCAAAGAAGAATTTCAGTTATTTTCAGTCAGTTTAGTTTATTTTGTATAGATTTTACACATTTGAGTCACCTGGTCTCATAACAAAAGCAGCACCTCACACACACACACAGCCGTTACCACTGATTACAGTGTCAGTCTCTGAGGTAAAGTGTTGCTAGGAGACCAGTGAGCTAAATGAATCAGCTCACTAAATACAACCCAGCAGATCCCCCTATTCAGCAAATGGACTGAGCCATTGTAATTATACCATTTAAAAGAAAGGCATATATTTTTTCCAATTTCTATCGCCACATTATTTATACACATGTTAGAAGCTATTGTGTGGCTATTTAATTATTTATCTTTTTTAATGCAAATTTCACGATACTGCTCCTTTAATGCTGATTATTATGAAGCATCACAGAGCTAAGGTCACGCCCACATTTTCAGAAGAGAAATCATGAGGTAAACCTTATATCTCGGCCATTTCTTCTTCAATTTTAAAATGGAAAACATTTTAGGACATTGCCAAATGGAGCCCATATCAACAGAGTAACAATTACCTCTGCAGCCAGAATACTGGAGCTCCCTCGCACATAACCCCCCAGAATGCCCGTAATGCTCACCTTCATTACGAGCCAACGCCCGAGTCCTGCGATTGGCTCCAGCATTCTGGATGTTAAAGAAGAAATAAATGTTGGTCCGGTTTAAGTTTTACGCCGGGCTCCTAACTGAACGTTTTATGGCTGCTGAAGTGAGGGAGTTCACTCAACCTTACAGATGCCCAGCATCAGTGTGTACAGGACTCGCATTTTTCTTCTTGTAGATCTTGGTGTACATTTAAAAATAGCAACAGATTACAGGTGCTGAAAACTTCTTTCATAAAACACACATTTGCCAACATAAGAAAAAAATAATACTATAATAATAATGTAATAATACTATAATAATATACAAATGCTTTTGAAGGAGTACTTTTTCCTTTGTATACGACCTCTCCCCCATTTTCTGGCCGGAGCGGCCATATTTTTGAATCTTTATATCTAAGCACTTACTCTGATAACTATCTGATTAGTTTCATTCCCCTGTCAGTGGCTTGTAATAAATATTCATTGCAGTGCTTGTGAGGTTCAAAGCAGCTAGAATGTGTTTTATTACTCAGTTCTCATTAATTATCTGTATTTATTTTGGAAGTGGCGGCTGCCAGTGGAATAAAAAAAATTGATGGAACATTGCTGGAATGTAATACAAATAATCGTCTTAAAATATCTAATAACGCCGTGATGAGATTTAGGAAATGGAAAAAAGTTGCCATAAAAAAGAAAAAAAGACATTAGAATTCATGAGCTGTTCTAGGATTCCTTAAAGAAAAACGACATTTCTATGGACTTTTGCAAGACTATATGGCGTGCAGTTAAAAAGAGTACTAGAGTATCTGCTTACTTAACTGCCGCTCCCACACTGCCCATAGGTCTCCTTCAGCCCCAGTTTGTGAAGCTGTACTTCCAGCTTCTGGCTGGCTGGTGGGCGCCTTCATACATGGAGGGAAACATTGTTTTCAATGGTAACAGGCAGGGCAGGTGTCAGCACTGGGCGTACCCGGGCAGGGGCCGGGGCACCTGCACCTTGGGAGGGCTCACCTTATTCCCTCTACCCTGGGCAGCACCTATGCAGAACTAAGGACTGGCCACTGGGAGAGCCTTTCTTTCTCTCAGTCCTTCTATACTTTATTTCTTTCTTTCCTTCTTTTCATTTCTTTCTCTCCATCTATACTTTCTTTCATCTGTTCTTGCTGCCATACCATTTGTTTCTTTCTTCTTTCCTTCTTTATTTCTATCAAACTATTCTTCGTTTCTTCGCTTTTAGTCTTTTTCATTCTATCCTTTGTTTATTTTCTTCTGTCATTTTCTTTCCTCCTTGTCTTTTTCTTTCTTTCTTTCTTTCTTTCTTTCTTTCTTTCTTTCTTTCTTTCTTTCTTTCTTTCTTTCTTTCATTTCTTTTCTTTGTTTTCCTTAAATTATTTGTATCTGTCTGTCCTATTATTCTTTCTTTCTTTTGTATCTTCTTTCCTTCCTTCCTTCAGTATCTTCTTTTTTCCCTCACTCTTTCTTTTTTTCCTGTTTTTTTCTGCCATCCCTTCTACTCTTTGTTCTTTACATTTCTTTGGCAGTAGTATTCACCATACATGTAACTTACCACCATCTATGGAGTGTTATACCACACCCCAAGGTCCCCTTGCTGCCAAGACTGACCAGCCCCTAGATAATTGTCCAGTCACTCAGTGTTGTTACACCAATCATATTCCACCAATCAGCACATACATTCCCCCCCAGGGTGGCCATTGGTCAGTTCCCCAATAAATATGGAGTCAGGCCAGTTCTCAGTGTCCGTGATAGTTTCTTGTGATTAGGGTGTGATTTCATTGATGATAATCTGTTTCCAACTTTCCTTGATCGACCATTCATGTCCGCTGCCTGTACCGACCTCTGCTTTGTCTGACCTCGAACCTGCCTGCCCCTTTGGATACCCTGCGATCTCTGACCTCCCGTCTTGAGCCTTCGGCTACTCCTGACTACGCACCTGTCTCATCCCTGTACTCTGACACACCTTCCGGCACTGTCTTCCCGTGTATGACCTCCGCTTTGGGATTCTCCTCGCAGTTCATTGACCTTCACCGTAAGCAGACATCCTTTGCGCCTATTAAGACCTGTGGGCAACCGTGTCCGGGGAGGTGTTCCTAGCGTCACGGCGAACGGGGGCTTGACTATAGGCAGAAGCAGCGGTGGAGATTGGGGGTTGTCTGCTTACTGAAGGCTGGTGTCCCGCTGGGCATCGCAAAAACATAGAAAGTAGAGAGACTACACATAATTTGAGTAACAGTGGCATCTACTGCCATATCAATAACCTGTAGGCCCTCCAGCACTATATATTTACTACACATAGTAAGCTGAATCTGTTGTATCTCCAACAGTGAGCACCTAAGCAAATGTTCTGTCTTATGCTAAAGCTCTGCATAGGTCATTTCTGTATGCCTGTGATTCTTGGTTGGAGACAAATATGATTCTTACTTTAGAATCTTCTGGGCCATGTGCAGCTTAGATACCGGGAACCCCTAATCAATACGTTTCTGAGCAAATATACTGTATTATGCTGAAACTCTACATGCCAGTGATTCCTGGCTAGGAGACAAATATGACATGCATCTCATAGCTTATTGCTTTATGCAATCCCAGCGACCCTGGTCATTGAGCACCTGAGAAAATATTTTGTATTATGCTGAAAGGAGCACTATCACGAAAAATGGCCAAATGATAAAAATCCATATAAATATGCTGGATGGAGGGGAAAGGGTCACTTATACACCCAGCATCAAGAAATATCCAACCAGGCTTGTTTTTCTTTATTTCAATGGAAGGAAGAGTACATTGGGGGTGACAGGTTCAGTTACCCCTGACACACTAAACCTGTCACCCCTGGATTTTATTCCTGCTATGAGAGAATAAACCATAAGCTTGGCAGGAGTTTTATCCAGTCCAGCTGTATAAGTGACTCCTCTCATTAGCCGATGTGTTTATATGGTTTTTAATTTGACACAATTTTGTGCTCCTTGAAGCTCTGTCTGCCTGTGATTTCTGGGTATAGTAACAGAGTATGGTTTTAATGTAATAGCTCATTGCTTCAAAGAATACAGGTAGAATTCTCTGGCCCAGTGCAGCCTAAATCCCAGAAACCCAGTACACGGGCAATATGTGTTATGCGAAAGTCCTGTATGCCTGTGATTCCTGGCTAGGAGATTAAGTATTACTCATTGCTTTTTCAAATTTGGGTAGATTTTCTGGATACTTTGCAACCTCGAAGTGGCAGCAATTTAGAGATAATCACTTGTGAAAACAGGCACTGTGATCAATTGATGAATGACAATTGGTGAATCGGTCCGCCGTTGTATTGTTTTTCTCGTTCATCGCTTGATGATTGGACTGTGTAAACAGAAGTCACCCTCTTCAAAAATGTGTCTAACTATGAGAAAGAGCGATTAGCATTAGTGACTGCTCTAGCGACCAACTGACCAACAAATCTTTGGCATCTGAACACAGTCGATCACAGAAGATCTGTATTGTTGGTTGCTTCTTGAGCGAACAGCCGATTTCCTTAGTAAACCCACCATAAATCCCAGCTCCCTGAGCAAATATTATGTATTAAACTGAAGCTCTGGCTATCTGTATTTCCTGGGTAGAGTAACAAAGTATGGCTTCAATCTAATAGTTCAATGCTTTAAAAAATGCAGGAAGAATCTTCAAGGCCCAGAGAAGCCTAAATTGCAAGAACCCCAGCCAGTGAGTTTCTGGGCAAATGTTGTGTATTTGAAAGCCCTGTATACCTGTGATTCCTGTCTAGAAGACAAAGTTTGACTTACACTTTAAACTCATTGCTTTTTCAAATTTGGTAGGATTTCTGGGCCTTGTGAAGTCTATATACCAGTTAGCCCTATCCGTGAGTTTCTATGCAAATGTTCTGGATTATGCGGTCCTTATTGTGGTATGATTTACATTCTATAGTTCATTGCTTCATAGTATCCAGGTAGGTTAGCTACTTGAAGGTGTAAAATGCCATTTCCTGGAATTACAGGATGTAAAAGTGCTGGACTGGGCTACAAAAAGACTCCAGGTAAGAGAGCCATACCAGTACATTGTACTGCGCTTCCAGTAAAGTGCTCTATAGGGCTCTATAGTCTGCTCAGCAATTGAAGCTGGGTGGATCCTGCTGGCCAGGTAGCCCATTTCAGTTCTGATGAGGTGCTGCAGCACCTGCAGCCAAGCTACAGAGATCACTGCAGCCCAGTGTCCATGTGGAGGGTCTTGTGTGGCTGACTGCAGGGCACAAATGCCTAAATCACTGTCATTCTGCAGAGAGGCAGCTAAAGCAAACAAATCAAACAAAACTACAAGCGGCCTATTACAGTTGGGGCAGGGTTAAATTGTGACTAAGCCTCATAGGCCAAGCATATGCAGTTAAGATGGACTTTTCTATGACCTTTATTCTGAAAAAAAACTGTTTAATTTGGATTTGTGAAGAGAAGAAAACTGTTTGCGTTTAATCCCTGTGTCTGTGATGCCCATGTAGGGAAGTCCTCAGTTACCACAGAGTTGCTTGCTGGTGATCATAGAGTGAGAGGGCTTGTTGCAGATCACTCTCCCTCTCTAGCTGCTGATTACACACCTTCTGCCTCTGCAAGTTGGGGTTAGTAGCCCCTGACTGGAGGTATTAAAGACTATATATAGGACAGACTGTATGCAGGGGAGACCTGAGCACACAGCTTTCCAAACTGCTACACTATTAACCTGCATGTCCAGCTGGAGCTGCCAAGTGGGGTGTCTTCGGTTGCTGCTCCTGAACTTCTTCATTGTCTTCTGCCTGTTAACCTGCGTGTGTCTTGTGTAGAATATTCAAATGCTGCTGCATATCTCCTCATCGCCTTCTGTGTGTCAAGAGTGAATCATCTCCTCAAGTCAACATCAGGGTGCCCCTGCAGCTTTTATCCTGTGTCGTCTTTCTCCTGAAGGTATTTAGCTATTGCCTATCTATATATGTTGACTATCTATATATGCTATATATATATATATATATATATATATATATACATTCTATATACTTGGTTGTATGTGCCCAGCTGGGCCTTTCATTGTGTTGTTATCCTGCATGTGGCCCATTCATACCTGTTAGTTAACCTTTATTACACAAAGTTCCTAGCACTGTTATACTTGACTGTGTCATTAACTGACTAAGGTAAATGGTTGCTGGGAGCAGTAGTTCCTCTGCTCCAAATGTATTGTTTTGCGTAGACAACTTGATTTATTTCCCAGAAAGGTGTTCCTTATTAGTTGCAAGGTCCCTATTCTGGGTGGAGTCACTGGCAGACCAAACATTTAACCCACTCTTCCCCTCAGCGAAGGCTCAGGTTCTCTTTGATACCAACAGGTTAGCATGATATCCTGTCTTGAGTGGAGTGTTTACCATCACCCTCCCCCCCCCCCCCCCCCCCAAAAACAGCCCGGCACCCAAAAGTCCTGTAGTATTACTGCAGGTAAATTGACATAAGCTCTGTACAGTAACATCAGTCAGTGACTGTCTGAGTAAATGTTCTGCAAATTTATGATGGAAATAATGACAAAGAATAAGAAATAACATTTCTAGAATGCTGGAAGAATTATTATTATTATTATTGTACAGTGAAAGGAAGCGCAGTAAATGAGTGCCTGAGCAAATGCAGTTAATAATGCAGACTTCTGTATAATTGGAATTCCTGGCTATAGTAGCAAAGTACAGTATGGCTTGCATTGCTTTATAGAATGCAGGTAGAATCTTTTGTTTCGTGTGCAGCTTGGCAGGAACCACCTGAGCAAATGTATGTTTTATGCTAAAGCTCTGCATTCCCGCGATTCACGGTTATATGAAACAAAGTAAGACTTGCATCTGGATTATGCTCCCTTTGCCTTTTATATTTCATAATATAGCAGCGTGGCCCACCAGGAATTATCCCTGTGCTCACTGGCCAGTCCAACTGCGATTTCTGGCTATAGTGACTGACATGTATGAGCCAATGGCTTTAAAATGCAGGCAGCCTAAATCCAAGAACCCTAGTCAGTGAGCGCATAAGCAAATGTTCTGTATTGTGTGCATGCTCTGCATATAAAAACAAAGTGTGACTTGCACTTTACACTGCATTGCACATTGTTATGCAAATTGTATTTTTCTCTGATTGTCCTAAATGCAAATGACATACCGTATTTTTCGCCGTATAAGACGCATTTATTTTCCCCCAAAAGTGGGGGAAAAATGTCTGTGCACCTTATCGGGCGAATGTAAAAAAAAAAAAAAAAAAAAACTCACCCGTTCCCAGCGCAGGTCAGGGCAGCGGGTGGGCGTGCAGGCCATCAAGCGTCCGGGCAGAAGAGCCTGAATCGGCCCTGGATGTGGAGCCGGGGATGAGGCAGGGAGCGGCGCTGCCCACGTGCACCATCGGCCTCCGCGCCGGAGGCACTGAAGTGGAGGAGGGGAGCCAGGGACCATCACTGCCCACGTGCGCAGCTGACTTCCGCATCGGCGACACTGCAGTGGAGGAGCGGCAGAGCAGAGAACCACGGAGCAGGGAGGGGGAGGCCCCCCCTGGCAGGCCAGCTGCGGAGGCGACAACGGGAGAGGATCTCCAGCTCCCGCAGCAGAAAAGTGTGGTGCAGCGGGAGTCGGACTGGGGACCCGGGAATGAGGAGAAGATCCGGCGGCAGGTGAGAGTTGGGCACCACAGAGGGAGGGGAGGCGAGGGAGCCTCTTGGAATTAAGGCCCCAATAAGAGGCAGCAGTTGGAGGAGCGGCGGGGGGCGTTGTCTCTGGCCCCGCCGCTGTCATCGCTGCCAGTAAAAGACAGCGATCGCAGCGGCGGGGCTGGGACAGAGCCCCCGCCACTGCTTCTTACTGGCCGTCTCTGTGAATAGGGTGGGCGTGGCCTGCGCTGACGCTGATGCTAATGGGGGGAGGGGGATGCCACACAGCCTATACTAATGGGGGGAGGGGGATGCCACACAGCCTATGCTAATGGGGGAGGGGGATGCCACACAGCCTATGCTAATGGGGGGAGGGGGATGCCACACAGCCTATGCTAATGGGCGGAGGGGGATGCCACACAGCCTATGCTAATGGGGGGAGAGGGATGCCACACAGCCTATACTAATGAGGGGAGGGGGATGCCACACAGCCTATACTAATGGGGGGAGGGGGATGCCACACAGCCTATGCTAATGGGCGGAGGGGGATGCCACACAGCCTATGCTAATGGAGGGAGAGGGATGCCACACAGCCTATACTAATGAGGGGAGGGGGATGCCACACAGCCTATACTAATGGGGGGAGGGGGATGCCACACAGCCGATACTAATGGGGGGAGTGGGGATGCCACACAGCCTATACTAATGGGGGGAGGGGGATGCCACACAGCCTATGCTAATGGGGGGAGGGGGATGCCACACAGCCTATGCTAATGGGGGGAGGGGGATGCCACACAGCCTATGCTAATGGGGGGAGGGGGATGCCACACAGCCTATGCTAATGGGGGGAGAGGGATGCCACACAGCCTATACTAATGGGGGGAGGGGGATGCCACACAGCCTATACTAATGGGGGGAGGGGGATGCCACACAGCCTATACTAATGGGGGGAGTGGAGATGCCACACAGCCTATACTAATGGGGGGAGGGGGATGCCACACAGCCTATGCTAATGGGGGGAGGGGGATGCCACACAGCCTATACTAATGGGGGGAGGGGGATGCCACACAGCCTATGCTAATGGGGGGAGGGGGATGCCACACAGCCTATTCTAATGGGGGGAGGGGGATGCCACACAGCCTATACTAATGGGGGGAGGGGGATGCCACACAGCCAATACTGATGGGGGGAGGGGGATGCCACACAGCCTATACTAATGGGGGGAGGGGGGATGCTACACAGCCTATACTAATGGGGGAGGGGATGCCACACAGCCTATACTAATGGGGGGAGGGGGATGCCACACAGCCTATACTAAAGGGGGGAGGGGGATGCCACACAGCCTATACTAATGGGGGGAGTGGGGATGCCACACAGCCTATACTAATGGGGAAGGGGATGCCACACAGCCAATACTAATGGGGGAGGGGGATGCCACACAGCCTATGCTAATGGGGGAGGGGGATGCCACACAGCCTATGCTAATGGGGGAGGGGGATGCCACACAGCCTATGCTAATGGGGGGAGGGGGATGCCACACAGCCTATGCTAATGGGCGGAGGGGGATGCCACACAGCCTATGCTAATGGGGGAAGAGGGATGCCACACAGCCTATACTAATGAGGGGAGGGGGATGCCACACAGCCTATACTAATGGGGGGAGTGGGGATGCCACACAGCCTATACTAATGGGGGGAGGGGGATGCCACACAGCCGATACTAATGGGGGGAGTGGGGATGCCACACAGCCTATACTAATGGGGGGAGGGGGATGCCACACAGCCTATGCTAATGGGGGGAGGGGGATGCCGCACAGCCTATGCTAATGGGGGGAGGGGGATGCCGCACAGCCTATGCTAATGGGGGGAGGGGGATGCCACACAGCCTATGCTAATGGGGGGAGAGGGATGCCACACAGCCTATACTAATGGGGGGAGGGGGATGCCACACAGCCTATACTAATGGGGGGAGGGGGATGCCACACAGCCGATACTAATGGGGGGAGTGGGGATGCCACACAGCCTATACTAATGGGGGGAGGGGGATGCCACACAGCCTATGCTAATGGGGGGAGGGGGATGCCACACAGCCTATACTAATGGGGGGAGGGGGATGCCACACAGCCTATGCTAATGGGGGGAGGGGGATGCCACACAGCCTATTCTAATGGGGGGAGGGGGATGCCACACAGCCTATACTAATGGGGGGAGGGGGATGCCACACAGCCAATACTGATGGGGGGAGGGGGATGCCGCACAGCCTATGCTAATGGGGGGAGGGGGATGCCACACAGCCTATGCTAATGGGGGGAGGGGGATGCCACACAGCCTATACTAATGGGGGGAGCGGGGATGCCACACAGCCTATACTAATGGGGGGAGGGGGATGCCACACAGCCTATGCTAATGGGGGGAGGGGGATGCCACACAGCCTATACTAATGGGGGGAGGGGGATGCCACACAGCCTATGCTAATGGGGGGAGGGGGATGCCACACAGCCTATTCTAATGGGGGGAGGGGGATGCCACACAGCCTATACTAATGGGGGGAGGGGGATGCCACACAGCCAATACTGATGGGGGGAGGGGGATGCCACACAGCCTATACTAATGGGGGGAGGGGGGATGCTACACAGCCTATACTAATGGGGGGAGGGGGATGCCACACAGCCTATACTAATGGGGGGAGGGGGATGCCACACAACCTATACTAATGGGGGGAGTGGGGATGCCACACAGCCTATACTAATGGGGAAGGGGATGCCACACAGCCTATACTAATGGGGGGAGGGGGATGCCACACAGCCTATACTAATGGGGGGAGGGGGATGCCACACAACCTATACTAATGGGGGGAGTGGGGATGCCACACAGCCTATACTAATGGGGAAGGGGATGCCACACAGCCAATACTAATGGGGGGAGGGGGATGCCACACAGCCTGTACTAATGGGGGAGGAGGGATGCCACACAGCCTATACTAATGGGGGAGGGGGATGCCACACAATCTATACTAATGGGGGGAGGGGATGCCACACAGCCTATACTAATGGGGGGAGGGGGATGCCACACAGCCTATACTAATGGGGGGAGGGGGGATGCCACACAGCTTATACTAATGGGGAGAGGGGAGAATGCCACACTGCCTGTATGGGAATGGGAGGAGGGATGCCACACTGGGTATATGGGGATTGGGAGGGGGGTGAATGCCACACTGCCCATATGGGGAATGGGAGGGGGGAATGCCACACTGGGTATATGGGGAATGGGATGGGGACATGCTACACTGTCTATGGAATGGGGGCATCCCACACGGCCTATGGGAATGGGATAGGGGGAATGCCACACTGTCTGTTATGGTGCGTTTTTGGTTTAAAATATTTTTTTTCTTATTTTCCTCCCCCAAATCCTAGGTGCGTCTTATGGGCATGTGCGTCTTATAGAGCGAAAAATACGGTCACTTATTGTTTACAAGTCATCAACTATTATATTGCTAAACAAACCTCTCAATGATAACAATACTTTGTTCACAAATGTAAATAATCAAAATGCACTTTTCCAAACAGTTTCAATACAATGTGTAAAAAACTGACAATGGTCATTTGTTGAATCTGCAGCATTAACAGGTCAAATTTACTGAAATCAAAAGCTATTTCAATCGAAAACTTCTTACCAGACCGAGCTACATGTTAACATAGGAGCCCTTCTTTGATATCACCTTTACAATTCTTGAATTCATTGTTGAGTGTTGGACGAGTGTCTGCTTGCATTTCTTTGCAGGATGTCAGAATAGCCTTCCAGAGCTGCTGTTTTGATTTGAACTGCTTCCTACCCACATATCTTGAAGATTAACCAAATGCTATCAATAGGGTTTAGGTAGAGGGAGGATGATGGTCACAATATGAGTTTCTCTCCTTGCATGGCCTTAGAAACCAATGAGATTCATTGCAGAATGAGCTTGTACATTGTGATGCATGAAGATATTACTTACAGAAGGCATGGTTCCTCTTTTTGAATCATGAAAAAAAGTGGGTTAGTCGTGAACTCAGTATGGTTTTCAGAGGTAATTTTCACACCGTTAGGTATCCTAAAGGGACCCTAAAGGGGCCAAGCAGCTCTCCCCCATGATTCCACCCCGAAACGTCTACCATTTCCTTGCTAAAGTCGCTGCCTTGTGTACACCCATAGTTGCATGACAGTAAAGAACTCAGTAAAGAAGTAAACTCAATTAGTGTTAATTTATGTCTGGGTCCCCTGGGCACTGTATAGGCGTGGCCGAATAATAGGTTCATGCACAACTGCAAGCCTCTAGAGTATACTACACCTTGAGGTTTGCAGGACTCAAGAGGCACCACCAGCTTTAAATACCAGTTTGCTGCTTTGTAAAAGGATTTTAGCAGTTGCTCTCCTATTCCAGTGAATTTGTGTAGATGAAACTTTCCTCAATATGCCTTTATCTGCACAAACCCATCTGTGCCCTGAATCAGCAACAAATCTCTTCACAGTGCAATGATCACGCTTACATTTTCCAGAAATATCCAATGCTTTTATACCTTGTCCAAGGCATTATACTATTTAAAGATTTTCATATTCCATATTGTATGAAACCTATTGCTTGCCTAATAACGTGGAACATTTTTCTTTAGTTCTTTTCCTTGAATTGTTTGTGATTGATTTTGGTGGTCCAAAGAGCCCTGAGACACAATACCATCTAAATGACACTTAAATGCAATTTGCAAAAACAATCTCTCTTCCTCTCACTCTATCTATCTATCTATCTATCTATCTTGCTCTCTCTCTCTCTCTCTATATATATATATATATATATATATATATATATATAGTGAGCAATTGGGGTGAACGGCAGTGACACGGACAACAGTTCTTCAATAGCAAAGGCATTTTTATAAATAAAGTGTTCATCAGCGCAAAACAACACTTAACTCTTACGTCAGAGAACGTTGCAGCACAAATGCAAAACATCAAGCAGTTTACTTCACCAGCTCCTGTGAAAGTCCTTGGTTTGACAGACCAATAAACTATAAGTCCAGGTTACAGGGGCGTACCAGCCCACGCTGCTCATCCAGAAGTCCAAGTGCAAAGTCACAAGCAAAGTCCTTCTGCTGCATACAGGTCTGTCAATCACTTTCAGAAGGTACTGCCTGGGCTCCTTCCTCCAGGCTGTTCAACAGCCCACTGACAGGCTCAGTGGCTCCTTTATTCAGGCTTCCCCTTCAATCAGCCTCATCACCTGTTCAAGTCCTGAGATCAGAGAACAAACCTGTAAAGGACTGGGGAATGTGACCTGGGTCCTGAAAACCCGGCATGGATTGTGTCTGATACAGCATAGCAGGGGAGAAATACACACCATTTATGACATTTCCATACACTTTACCACATATCCCCCCCCCCCTCTTCTTCAGACCCGAGGTCTGACAATTTTAAGCGACCATACAGTGGACTCGGGACAAAGCATCTACATTCCCTTGTAAATTCCCCAGCCTATGTTCTACTTTAAACTTATATCTACTTTCACCCGTGGCTACTAATACCCGAACCCGGTCCTCAGGATTAAAGGCCCTCACCCTGGCCGGCCTATTGTATAATCTGCTCTGGGCCACATGTTCAACGGACTCGACGATGGGGAGGGTTACCGGTTCTGCCGAAGATACTTCGCTGACGGCAGAAGCGTTACACCTTTCCCACAAATCCCAGAACAAGGGAAAATCACGACCGATTATTGCATCATACATAAGGCGTTTTACCACGCCGACTTCATGGGTCAATGTCCCAGTGGGGGTCTCAAACTTACCCACGGCTACAGGGTAAGCCACGATATCCCCGTGGATGCAAAGCACATTAAGATTTTTCTTTGGTTCATAACCTCTAAGCACAAGGTTGGTCCGGACCAAAGTTGCCAGGCTACCTGAGTCCAACAGCGCCTTCACTGGGCAACCATTCATTCTCACCATCACAACCTGTGTTTCAGCCTCTGACCACTGAATGGCGGACACAACCCGTTTCTGCAAACAGAGACCTTCTGCGGGCAGCGTCACACTCCATGGGCTCAGGGGAGAGAGGGCAATCCATGGCTATGTGTCCCCACTCACGGCACCTCCAACACTGGGGACCCCAGGGCCTCCTTGCCCAGGCATCCTCCCTAGGATTAGGGGGCCTCTGGAGGTCAGGGTCAGGCTTTTGCCCTCTTACACCCTTCCACACACCTCCAAGGGGGACTTGCTTACCCACCGAAGACACCAGTCTGTTGGTCTTGGAGGTTGCTGGTGCTGCAGGGGCATCCTGAAGGTGGTCCTCGGTCGCAATAAATCTCTCCACCATGTTGACCAACTGTTCAGCAATCTGGGGGTCGCCTTGTCCAGCCCACCACTGTAGCTTTGGTGGCAGGCTCCGGAATTAGTGGTATACCACGACTTTCTCGACCATCTGAGCGGGTGTAGAATGCTCCGGATCCAGCCACTTCTGTACCAGATGTATCAGGTTAAACATCTGCGATCGGGCAGGCTTATCAATGGCAAAAGTCCAGTTGTGCACCCTTCTTGCCCGAACCACTGGCGTGACGAGCAAGAATCTCCATTTTGAGTTTGGCATACTCTCGTGCATCTTGCTCCCTAAGGTCAAAATAAGCTTTTTGTGGCTCACCCATCAGGAACAGTGCAATCACGTTGGCCTATTTGGCAACTGGCAGCTGCTCTCTCTCAGCCACATGCTGGAAAACGGTGAGGTATACCTCGACATTATCGTCCGGAGTCATCTTTTGCAGGGCCCACTGAACGGCTCTCCTCGCACCACCAGTCTGAGCCGGGTTTCTCTCCGGATGTGAGACTTGAGCCACCACGGTCTCTCTGAGTGCAGCAATCTGTTCTATCAACAGACGGTTTGTCTCCTGCTGGTTTGTCATGGTCTGCTGCTGCACTTGGTGCTGCTGTGCCAGGGCCTGCTGCTGCTGGAGGTTAGCCTGGATTAGCTGCTTAATCACCTCCTCCATTTGAGACATCTTGGTTGCCGCTTTCACCCAGGACATCAAAATGCAGCGTGTTTTTGTCACTCCGTTGCCCCTAGCAACAGTCACTGTGCCCGCATCCTCCACCAATTGTGAGCAATTGGGGTGAACGGCAGTGACACGGACAACAGTTTTTCAATAGCAAAGGTGTTTTTATTCCGAAAATAAAGTGTGCATCAGCAAAACAACACTTAACTCTTACGTCAGAGAACGTTGCAGCACAAATGCAAAACATCAAGTGGTTTACTTCACCAGCTCCTGCGAAAGTCCTTGGTTAAAATATATTCATTTTAGTTGCTGGAGAATAGTTTTTCAAGGGTTTGGGCTTTTCATTAAATCATCCTGAAGGTCCGGTTTAAACCTAAAATGTTAAACCTTGTACAGTGCTACAGAAGAAGATAGCATTTGATAAATAAACAATAATAATAGTAACAACCAGGATGATGAAGATGCAGGTAGACATTTCAGCAAAGCAATGACCCCAAACACAAAGCCAAGGAAACACTTAAGTGGTTTCAAAGAAAGAAGATAAAGCAGCTACAATGATCCTGACCTGAATCCAATTGAAAATTATGGAAGGAACCAACGCTCACAATTCACAGATGAAGCTCACAAAACCTTCAGGATTTGAACAGTGTTTGTGTAGAAGAATGGGTCAAAATCACGCCTGAGAAATGCATGCAAATAGTTTCTCTATACAGGAGACATCTTGATGCTGTCATCACCAACAAAGGCATATTAAAGTGGACCAACACCCAGGGGGGATCGGCCCGGAAATCTATAAGATTCCCGGACCGATCAGATCCCTCCCCGCGGGGCATCCGAAATCGGGATGTCCCGCGGGGAGGAACCCCCCAGGAGGCCCACAATCCTCACCTTACCGGCGATCCAACGGCGCATGCGCGAGACGCGGCCGCGTCTCTCGCTTCCCTCTAGCAGGGCGCGCATTGTGAATGGCCGGCGCAGGCGCGCTCCCTGTTAGAGGGAAGCGAGAGACGCAGCCAATGACAGCGCTCTGGTATGCGCGTCCAAGCGGCTTTGGACGCGCATACCAGAGCTGCTCTGAGCGCTGTCATTGGCAGGACGAGGTCACGTGGGAGCGGGGAGAGGTGAGTTTTTGCGGCGATCGGGGGTGCCCCGCTGTCTGAAACCCCCCCGATCGCCGCAAAAACTCACCTCTCCCCGCTCCCACGTGACCTCGTGCCCACCTAAGTGGACCAACACCCAGGATAGCCAAAATCCTGGGTGTTGGTCCACTTTAAAGTGATATTTCAGGCAAAGCCATTTATTAGACCATTGTGTCCGGCTACATTTGGCACTTTCCTAAACTGTTTTCTGTTTTCAAATTGAAGAAGAAATGGGCAAGGCAAGATATCAAGGATTACAGTTTTACCTTACAATTTCTCTTCTGAAGCATGTGGATGTGCCCCTTGGAGCTGTGATGCTGCATAATAATCAGCACTTTCCAGGAGGAGGCTGAATGGTGAGGAGTTAGCTGCGCTTGATTGACAGCTCTGAGAGTTTTATCAATACAGAAGATGGGTGTAATCTGGACTAGCCCCTCAAGCTAGTATTGGTGGTCCACATCTGCAGGGTGGTGCTGAAGGAAGTTTTTCACAGTGCCGAGCTGAGAGGAGGCACAGACTTCTGCTTTTAAACTTTTGCATGAAAAAATCCCTTTAAATACATTTCAGTAAGCATGCTCAATACATTTTCTCATTGTTACACATATTGTATTTGTTTGTTTTATTTATTTTATAGACATATGCAGTTTGTTTGTTTGTTTGTTTTTTTTTTTGCATTTATATATTGGATGGGTTATTACTCAAATCGGGTGAGAATTTCATGCTAATAGTACTTTTAGAAATGCATTTAAGTAGAAAACTGGTGACATGTTCAATACTTATTTCACTAACTGTTTATATTAAGATACATATAATATAATAATAAATCAGAGTCATAATCATTGTAACATTTCTTAGTATCTATTTGCTTCCATTTTTATCACCTCGCAGTCTCGGATATGAGCCATAAATAACTGTAGGCATCTGAAGCTTCCTTCCTAGTTTGTTTAATGACCAATCAGAGCCTCTATTTCCATCCAGCTAGAATAAAGCATACAATTGAAAAATCAAAAAACCCCACAGCAGTGCATGCTGCATTGTCGGAACTTGGCACCTTTTATGGGCTTTGTGTTTTCTCCTCTCTGATTAGCTGGAAACACATCTGGGATCTGTTGCTAAGCTAAATATGTAATACGACTGATTATTTTTACACAAATCAACAGATGTAAAATGGCACATGGAATATGTTTTATAATGTGCTGACTTCCGGGCATATCTCTGAAGGCCTTTAGGGAACACACAGACTCGGCTGTTGAAAAAAGATCATAGACAGATCAGAAAAAAGCCGAGCCTCTACAAGATATGTTCAGGAGCCAGATAGTGGGGAAGGCAAGACGGGCAGATGCCTTTGGAGTTAAATGAGGTGTATCTCAAAATTGTGTAATGTTAAAAAGCCCTATAAACACGTTGGCTAATGAGAGGAGAGGTCACTTATACAACCAAACTGAGTAAAACTCCCACCAAGCTTGTGGTTGGCTAGGAATAAAATCCAGGAGTGCCAGGTTTGAGTATATCAGATGGGACCCCCTGATTTCTCTTTCTTCCATTAAAAAAAAGAAACAAGCCTGGCCAGATATTTCTTGATGACCCCTCCTCCTGCCACCCAGCATATTTTATATGAATTTTTATCACTGGGCCATTTTTTTCTACAATAGTCCTCCTTTAAAGAACAAAATCCTGTAATTTGACTTTGGGTATCCTGAATTGGATTGCCCTGCTGTGTGAAACCCACCAGTTCACCCAGTAAAACGCACCTCTCGTCAGTCCAATGGCGCATGTGCTCATCCAGTTGAGCCCTTTGCCGTGTTTACATCCTCTGATTGCCTTCAATGGAAAACGTGCTGCACGAATCCCCCATATCCCTGGCAGGTGATGCAATGTTGGCTGAAAAAGTAAACAGCTCTGATTGGATGAGCGCCTGCACATGAGCCGTTCCACCAGGGGAAGGTGAGTTATTACTGGTGTCCTGGGGTTTTCACACATCTGGGCAAAGATATCAGGTGGGCTTTGTTCTATATTCTATATTCTCTATTCTATAGCTTCAAATCTCAGCAAACACTGAAGAATAGTCAACTTTTGTTCAATACACAATCAAGTTGCCTAATATATTCCGCATCTTAGGTGATTAGGAGGCTAATTTAACACTAGCGCCATGTATTTCCAGGTGAGCGTCTATGTAGCAGCGCTTAGAGCGACCGCTAGTAGACGCTGTAAGCGGGTGTCGGGCTCTGTGACCTAGGGGGCGGACAAGTGACGCTGTACTATCCTGTCCAGCATTGATAAATGTGATGTTTGGAGGCCACTTTAGAAGCGCTCTCCCTGATTCACTGCATAGCCAATCAAGAACTCAAGGTGGTGTCCCAAGGTCAAAGCGCCTAAAACTACGCTACATCTAACAATAGGACAATGCTCCAGCGAACGATAGGTAGCGCCAGTTATGTGCATCTGGCACTCGGAGCTGAAGCCCATATTTAAGAAAAAAATACACACAACCAGCGTCGGCGCTCTAAAACTGGGCGTCTGTTTCTCAACACATATACACCAGCACCAGAGCCAAAACATATGAAATTACATTGTTTCAACACTGTGACAATGACAATGCAATGGCAGACATGCACATACAATTCTGCATAAAAAATACAATAAAAGTGTTTACTTTGGGAACAGGCTATTTAAACACAACCAAATGAGGCTTAAATGGACCCGATCCAATGTTTGCATCGGGGCCCCATGACATTTTGTTGTGCCACTGCCAGGCAGATTTTTATAAGCAACAGGTAGGTCAGGGTCTATTCGTTGCCCACAACTGTTGTAACAGATTAGTCTAAAACAAATCCTTAGAGTTCTTGCATTAAGATTGCTGAATGGTTCATCTCTACAAGCATTATGACCAACATTCAGATGTAGCAATCGTTAACCAACCTATCCCAGCTCATCCCATTGTGAGGTATCACAAAGAAGTCTTGTTTGTGGTGCTGCCACTGTATACAATGTTGGTGCGCTGTTTGCAGACAATGGTCAGGAGCAGAGGCAGTGTTGGATTGGGGTATCTAAGGCCCACCAGAAAAACTGACTCTGGGGGCACACCCCATACATATTCCTGGCTGATATTTAGGGCACATGCATGTAGATATTATGCCATACTGTATATATGTGTGCACTTGCAATACCTCTGGGGTCCAGGGATGACTGTGGACCAGTCCAAGCCTGGTCAAAGGTTGCACACAACAGAACAGCACATTGATTCACTGGTTATAGGAGAAACTAGGTGCTTGCACCTTAGTTCAGCTTACTGTAGGGGCACCCCACACAAGAAACGGCAAACTCCAGGACCCACAGCAGTCTGCAGTATCAGTAAGTGATACATATCTGCTATTCTTGGGGGGTCGACTATGAATTTTGCTATGGGGCCCTGTGTACCCCAGGTATACCCCTGTTTGTAAGATAAGGTGTATCCTGTTTTTGTATTTTCACTCTTGAGGAAATAATGGATGCATCTGTAGCTTATGTTACTTTCTAGACATATAGGTCTGATTGCGTGATTTGCGGGTTTCCATAACGTCTGTCTCTCCTCGTTGTGTTGTGTACACTGCAACTGGGTAAGATCTCCGCAAAACAGGGCTATAATTGGAGCGGCAAACATAGGACCAACTGATTATTAGCTGGATTTTTGCTGAGTGTTCGCTGCACTGCCTGGAAGAGGGGAATTTACTCTTAAAAACAGTCTGGTGAAAGGTGGCAAACTGCTGTGAGCATTATGATATTTAAAATTAAAGAAATCTTGCTGAAAGCAAACTTTTAAAGCTTATTAAAGCATGGTATGGGTTTCCAAATATATATGCGGTGTTTCACGAGTGTCTTGGTTGTTTGCTAAGCTTCATATAATAAGTAAAATGTGAAAAGTCGTGTACAAACTGTTTTATTAGTTGTTTTTCCAGTGATAGTAGTTAACAATCTGGCATTCACACTCGAAAATTCACTCAAAACTCCTACTTAGCAGGTCCCGGACAGACTGCTGCTCAGAAAGATTCTGGTTTCCGAGAGCAGTGCTCCCAGTGATTTGTGTGCTTTCCTGTCCCTCATGCCAATCACTGTGCCTGTGTACAGCGCTATCCATTCATTGCAATGGACCCCTCAATTGCAATGAACGGATAGGGCACAGTGACTGGCAGGAGCGGCAGGGCCACAATATACAGTAAGCACTGGTCAAGGCCCTAATAATTCTGGGGCAGACTCTGGCTGGAGTTTTATAAGCTGCAGGATAGCCAAGAGCTGCTGGGCCAAAGAGAAGGTAAATGCTGTTATTTTTTTCACTTTCAATTTAGTTATCCTTTAACTCCACTGCTCCTTTAGCTGGCAACAATGGGTCCTCCTCTGCCACTGATCTGCCCCAGTTGTGGCACTGCTGCAATCATCCCCTAGTCATTGGCTTTTTTTTTGTTGCTGCTAATTATCCTCTGGTCCTTGTCACCTTCTCCACTGCCTCCAATCGCCCACCAGTTCATAATGCTTTCTCTGCTGCTGCTGATCATCCTTCAGTCATCCCTGACTTCACCACTGCCACTGCTCTAGTTCTTGATGTCCTTTCCACCACTGTAGAAGGGTCTATCACTGCTGCTGATCAACCTCTGATACTTATCATCGTCTCAGCTGCCACCAGTAAACCCTTCATTACTTGCCAATATCTCCACTGCTGCTAATTGTCTGCAAGTCCGCAAACAGGACACTCGGCCCACTGGCCCACCAAGACTCATTTCACGGCCCATTCTGAGGTGCAGTAAATCCTTGAAGATGCCAGAGGCCCTGGCACTTGCCCAGGTACAAATGTAGGGATTGTTAAACACAGGAACACAGTTTAACTAATTGCATTATATAAGCTGGATGTAAGGACTGTACCGGACACCTTTCTGTCTTAAGCTGATAATCCCCAATCTCCATCGCCTCTTCTGCCTATAGACAAGTCCCCGCTCGCAGGAGACACGGATAATGCCTCTCCTGACTCGGTTACCCCCAGGACTTAATGGGCGCAAAGATTACCAGCTTAAGGTGGAGACTGATGAACGGCAGGGAGTCCCAAATGAGGATGCCGGAAGGCGGAAGTCCAATAAACTAGCCGAGGTCAAACCGGGAGATCACGAAGCGAGGTATCCAACGGAGGTAGCAAAGAGGAGTCAAACAAGCTGAGGTCAATCCAGAAGGTCACGGGGCGAGGTATCAGAGGGGTCAGGCGAAAATCGTGGTCAGGCAGGCAAAAGGTCAGGGCAGGCAGCAAGCAAGGATGGTCAGAAGAACAAGCCGAGTATAACTGAGATAAGACAATCTATAACACTCCCAACAACCCAGAGGCTATAACGGGCACTGGGGAAATGGAGCAGCCCGAATATAAAGGGAATACTGGCCAGTAGGAAAAGGGTACAATTGGAGGGAAATGAGGTGATAGGTGCAACTACAAAAAACGGGAGCGGTCCCAGGAACCGGACGGCCCAGGCCAGACAGGCCGACCAGTCCCTGGATCCGCTCCCCAGGAGAGCGACCCGGATAGGTCACTTTAAATCTGCCCCCGGCGGACGCGCTGGGAGAAGCGCCGCCGGGAGGCATAAACAGAAGGAGGAAGCGCCGCACCAGGGGGAAGCCCGACGGGGCCGCCCAGCCGCACAAGGCGGGCAGCGGCGCGGCCACCAGCACTACCCCACGCCGCCGAACCCCGGCCCCCACAGCAGCGCCGAGAGGCAATCCCGCCAGAGGACCGCTGGACAGGGGACGGCCGCGGGCCGCCCGATGACGCGCCGCGGGACCGGGGACGGCGAGGAGGTAAGAGCCTTACATTACCCTCCCCCTGAGGAGGGGCCACCGGACCCTCCAAGCTGGGCTTCAGAGGATTCTCCCTATGAAATTTCTTTACCAAACTCTGCGCATGAACCTCCCTGGCCGGAACCCAAGATCTTTCTTCCGGGCCATAACCCTTCCAGTCAATTAAATACTGAAGGAAGTTTCGAAAAAAGCGAGAATCTAGAACCCGGGCAACCTCAAACTCCTGTTGCCCACCAACTAACACAGGACTCGGAGGATTATTAGGTTCATGGTTCCTAGCAGGTTTAAAAAGGGAAACATGAAAGGAGTTACAGATTTTCATGGAGGAAGGGAGATCTAACCGATAAGTAACTTGATTGATTTTCTGTATTATCGGAAAGGGGCCAATAAATTTCGGACCCAACTTAGCAGAGGGCTGGCGTAAGGCCAGATTCTTAGTTGAAAGCCAAACCCAGTCCCCCACACAATAACCAGAATTAAAAGAACGTTTACGATCTGAAAATTTTTTCTGTTGAAAGACAGCCTTGGACAGATGTTGCTGGATTTTATTCCATAACCCCGGCCATCAGGACACCCATTCATCCAAGGAAGGAACTCTAGAGGGTTGGTCTGACAGGGCTGAAAACTTCAAATCTTTACCATACACACAATGAAAGGGAGAAACTCCAGTGGAAGAATGTGAAGCATTGTTCAGTTCAAATTCAGCAAACGGAAGGAAGAACACCCAATCCGTTTGAGTATCAGCGACGAAACAACGCAAATACTGTTCTAAAGACTGGTTCATTCTTTCGGTTTGCCCATTGGACTGAGGGTGGAATGCAGGAGGAAAGAGAGACGGTAAAGCCCAATTTTGCACAGAAAGCCCTCCAAAACCGGGAGACAAATTGGACCCCCCTATCAGAGACAACGTCTTCAGGAATGCCATGGATTCTAAAAATGTGAGTGATACAGAGTTGAGCTAAGGTCTGAGCTGTGGGAAGCTTCTTTAAAGGGATGAAGTGAGCCATCTTGCTAAAACAATCCACCACCACCCAAATGACGGAATATCCCTGGGAAGGTGGAAGATCCGTTATGAAATCCATGGCCAAAGGGGTCCAGGGGCAGACAGGAATGGGCAGTGGAAGTAGAGGGTCCTCGGGGGAGTGTCTTAAGGACTTACTCCGAGCACACACCTTACAGGCTTGGACAAATTCTCGTGCATCTTTCCTAATGGATGGCCACCAGACTTGGCGAGATAGTAAAGCGATGGTCTTCTTGACCCCCGGATGACCCGCCGTCTTAGTGTCATGAAAGTGGGACAGGAAAGCAGCACGATAAGGAGGGGGCACAAACTGGGCAAAATTAGGCTTTTCAGGTGGAGCTTCGGACTGGAATTGAGTTAGATCAGGGAGTGGTGGTTGAATGGCGGCTACCACCAAAGAGTGGGGCAAAATGGGTACATCTTCCCTTTCAGGTAAATTAGAAAAAGAGAAACTCCGGGACAAGGCATCAGCTTTTACGTTTTTGGATCCTGGTTTATAGGTTATGGAGAAGTTAAACCGAGAGAAGAACAAGGACCAGCGAGCTTGTCTTGGAGTTAACCTTTTAGCGGATTGGATGTACTCTAAATTTTTATGATCAGTAAAGACTGTAACTGGGTACTGAGCCCCCTCCAACCAGTGCCTCCATTCTTGAAAGGCCAATTTGATAGCCAACAACTCCCGGTTACCAATGTCATAATTTCTTTTGGCAGCCGAGAATTTTTTTAGAGAAAAAGGCACAAGGATGAAGGCGTCCAGGGGACCCACAGTATTGGGACAGTACTGGCCCCACAGCAATCTCAGAGGCATCCACTTCTACGAAAAATGGTAATTGGCAGTTCGGATGCACCAGCACTGGGGCAGAACTAAAGACTCCCTTAAAATTTTCAAAAGCATGAACAGACTGAACCGGCCAAACAGGAGGATAACCCCCTTTCTTAGTGAGATTAGTCAAAGGGGCTACTAAAGAAGAAAAATTTTTAATGAACCTTCTATAAAAATTGGCGAATCCCAAAAATCTTTGCAGACCTTTAAGATCTTTGGGCTGCTCCCATTCTAATACTGCTTTCACTTTGGATTGATCCATGGAAAGACCAGTATTAGAAACAATGTAACCTAGAAAAGGAACTTCCGAGACTTCAAATTGACACTTTTTTAACTTAGCATATAAACAATTTTCTCTGAGTTTTTGTAAGACCATGCGCACATGTTTGCGATGTTCCGCAAGAGATGAAGAGAAAATCAGAATGTCATCTAAATAAACTACTACAAAACGACCTAAGTAGTCTCTGAATATCTCATTCACAAAACTTTGAAAGACTGCGGGGGCGTTACATAATCCAAATGGCATTATTAGATATTCATAATGCCCTTCGAGAGTATTGAAGGCCGTTTTCCACTCATCACCCTGCCTAATTCTGATGAGATTATAGGCGCCCCGGAGGTCAAGTTTGGAAAAAACCTGCGCCCCAGCCACCTGTGTAAATAGTCCCTCAATAAGTGGCAGGGGATACTTGTTTTTAATAGTGATGTTATTTAAACCCCGATAGTCAATACATGGACGGAGCCCCCCATCTTTCTTTTCAACGAAAAAAAACCCTGCTCCTGCCGGGGAAGACGATGCTCGAATAAATCCCTTCTCTAAGTTTTCTGCAATATATTCCCGCATTGCAAGGGTCAAATTGAAAATTCTCCCCCTAGGAGGCATAGTACCAGGAAGGAGCTCAATGGGGCAATCCCAAGGCCTGTGGGGGGGAAGTTTGTCTGCCGCCTTTTCGGAAAAGACGTCAGAGAACTCCAGGTATGGAGTAGGAACCTTACCCGGAGATAATTGCGTAACTCGAACCGGAAGTTCCAAACAGGTCTGAAAACATTGGTGACCCCACTTCACAATTTGCCCCGACACCCAATCAATTTGGGGATTGTGCTTCTGCAGCCAAAGCAACCCCAGAACTAAGGGGGTGTTAGGCATACTTAAGACAAGAAAACTAATGATTTTGGAATGACTGGCTCCCACTTTAAATGATACTGGTAGGGTTCTAAACTGCACGAGTCCGCCTGCAATTGGTGTGCCATCAATGGCAGAGACTCGGATTGGCGCAGGCAGGGACTGGAGCGCAATTCCTAAACTCTGGAAAAGCTCAGAGTCAAGGAAGTTCCCTGCAGCTCCGGAGTCTAAGAGGGCCTCCAAATTCAAACATTTTAGAGCAACTTTAATCTGAACCGGAATTATAACCGGAGACGAAACATGAGGTGATACCTTACAGCCTAGGTGGCCCCCCTCGAAACCCCCTAGGCTCTGAAGTTTCCCGACGGCTTCTTAGGGCATACTCTGACCATGTGACCAGTTCCGCCACAATACAGACACAGACCCTCCGACGTCTCTCAACCTCCGTGAGTTTCGTGGCTCCCAGTTGCATGGGTTCTTCAGAAGATTGCACCACTGGGGCCTCGGCTCTCAAAGCTGAATCGGGATGAGACCCTTTCTCCAAGCGTCTTTCCCGAAGACGACGATCTATGCGGATGGCAAGGTGCATGGTCTCATCTAATGTCTGGGGAACTGGATAATTCACCATGGTGTCTTTAATAGAGTCGGCCAGCCCTAGCCGAAATTGGCCGCACAGGGCAGGATTATTCCAACGCGAATCCACTGCCCAGCGCCGAAATTCTGAACAATAATCTTCGGCCGGCCGTCGTCCCTGTCGTAGGGTACGGAGTTTAGCATCTGCCGTTGCTCCTCTGTCAGGGTCATCATACAGAACCTCCATAGCAGAAAAGAAATTATCTACTGAGAGACGAGCAGGATCCTGGGATGGTAGACTGAAGGCCCAGGATTGTGAATCACCTTGGAGGAGGGAGATAATCAGACCCACTCGCTGCTCCTGTGACCCTGACGAAACAGGACGGAGTTGGAAATAAAGTTTACAAGAGTCCCGAAAATTGGCAAACTTTGCCCTGTTGCCATAGAATTTTTCTGGGAGTGGAATTTTGGGTTCCACAGAAGATGCGGCCGGAGCCCCTTGAGGGCTGGTGGTAATAGGAGCTGGACGGTTCTCCTGGGCCGCAACGCGATGAGCCAGGTGCTCTACAGCCGCCGTTAAGGCCTGCACCTGTTCCAAGATCTGGTCCATTTTTCTGGCCCGTTATACTGTAAGGACTGTACCGGACACCTTTCTGTCTTAAGCTGATAATCCCCAATCTCCACCGCCTCTTCTGCCTATAGACAAGTCCCCGCTCGCAGGAGACACGGATAATGCCTCTCCTGACTCGGTTACCCCCAGGACTTAATGGGCGCAAAGATTACCAGCTTGAGGTGGAGACTGATGAACGGCAGGGAGTCCCAAATGAGGATGCCGGAAGGCGGAAGTCCAATAAACTAGCTGAGGTCAAACCGGGAGATCACGAAGCGAGGTATCCAACGGAGGTAGCAAAGAGGAGTCAAACAAGCCGAGGTCAATCCAGAAGGTCACAGGGCGAGGTATCAGAGGGGTCAGGCGAAAATCGTGGTCAGGCAGGCAAAAGGTCAGGGCAGGCAGCAAGCAAGGATGGTCAAAAGAACAAGCCGAGTATAACTGAGATAAGACAATCTATAACGCTCCCAACAACCCAGAGGCTATAACGGGCACTGGGGAAATGGAGCAGCCCGAATATAAAGGGAATACTGGCCAGTAAGAAAAGGGGACAATTGGAGGGAAATGAGGTGATAGGTGCAACTACAAAAAACGGGAGCGGTCCCAGGAACCGGACGGCCCAGGCCAGACAGGCCGACCAGTCCCTGGATCCGCTCCCCAGGAGAGCGACCCGGATAGGTCACCTTAAATCTGCCCCCGGCGGACGCGCTGGGAGAAGCGCCGCCGGGAGGAATAAACAGGACGTGCTCGCGCAGTTCAGGCACGCTCCCGCCAGAAGGAGGAAGCGCTGCATCAGGGGGAAGCCCGACGGGGCCGCCAGCACTACCCCACGCCGCTGAACCCCGGCCCCCACAGCAGCGCCGAGAGGCAATCCCGCCAGAGGACCGCTGGACAGGGGACGGCCGCGGGCCGCCCGACGACGCGCTGCGGGACCGGGGACAGCGAGGAGGTAAGAGCCTAACACTGGACCTTCAGCCTCATTTCATAAAAACGATTCCCTAGCATCTAAAATTAATATGTTTATAATTAAGAGGGGGGTTAAAAGTGTAGGGGGTGGGTTATAGTTGTGCTCTGCCCAGACAGAGCAGAGCTGGAGGTCAGCAATCCCAGAATGCAGAGCAACACAGTCAGAAGACACTTCCTGTCTGCAAGCAGCCTGGGATTCCATGGGCCACCGTCTTGTTTAAAAGCTCAGAAATTGCACTAGGAGCAGGTAGGATGATTTTTAATGTGGGCAATCTGTATGCACAGGGTGGGGGAAACATAAAGGATAGACTCTTATTCAGGATGAAGGTCTGGTTTAAGTTGCATGTTAGAGAATGCTCCATCCATATACTAAGTGCCACCCCTGGTGTCTGTGTTCATTCAGCAAAACTCACACCCAATTTGAACTTCTTTAAATCTTTCTGATCCTAGCATGAGTTAGGCCAGCTACACCATAGAGCCAATCTTTTAATTAAGGAAGATCCTGAGCCAGCGCTGTGAGGTGACCATGAAAGACTAGTTTAAAAAGTTTTTTCCAATTGGTGCCCCACTCCCTCCTCTCAAGCCTTTTGAAAAAATTTGCCTTGAGCAGCCCATGGGTAAAGGAGTGATCGCGTCAGTCTACAAATTGCTGTCTGAATCGGAGGGTGTGAAGCCTCCGCGACATATGGCTTCCTGGTGTAATGACCTGAATTTGACCTTATCGGATGGGGAATGGAGGGCGGTCTGGAAATATACTTTTTCAGGCTACCTTAATGTTGGCGCTCAGGAGGTTAACACCAAGGTCCTCCTTCGGTGGTACCTTGTTCCACATAGAATTCATAAATTTTGCCCCTCATACTCGTGGGACTGCTTCAGAGGATGTGGGCTCCCCGGTACCTATTTCCATACTTGGTGGGACTGTAGGGTAGTGAAACAATTTGGGATCAGGGTCCTTTATGTTATTAATAAGACCACCGGGCTGAAACTGAATCTATCTCCCCAGCTCTCGCTCCTTAACTTGAAACCCCCTGACTGTACGAGTTCTCAGTTTGACCTCATTAGGCATATTAATACGGCAGCTAAATTGATTATAGCTCAGTCGTGGAAGAAACCAGTCATTCCCAGGGGAAGCCTTATCACCCGGGTCAATTATGTTATGATATTCGAGAAGATGGCGGCCATGTTAAAGGGAGATTTTGCCACCTTTTTATCTACCTGGGAAGGCTGGATTTCTCTTTATTATCCGGGAGGTCACAACTGTGTTCTCCTTACAATCTAGAACCCTGCCGTGTCTCTTCCCGTGAAACGACTGGAGGCCTGGAACCCACCTTTTACCCTTTCTGTTTCTCCTCTTTTTTCCTCTAATTTTTCTTTCTCTTTGTCAGCATTTTGCTCATATCAGCCTTATTCTTTGGATAATTGTTAACTTTTTTGCGCTTCTTAATGGCCTCAGGCGCGGTTTGGAAAGTTATCTTGACTGTATGACTATGCTGTTTTTTTATTCTGCTTTTATTCGAATAAAAACTATGATAAACAAAAAAATAAAATAAAAAAAAAAAAAAGTTTTTTCCAAATGCTGTAGTGTTCATCCAGTCCAGTCCAGCATGAAGTAAAGTGAGTGAAAGGAGTTTATTTCTGATGATGCATTAGAAAGTTGTTTCCTTTATGTTAGAAGTAGGGAATGGCTTTAATGGAGATTACTGTTGCATACTGGGAATCAACAAACTGACTGGACATGTGCTGTGTGACCTTGTGCTCCCTATTCATCCAGACAACACGGGTTGGTAAGGGCTTAAGTAAGTCTCTTTAGGAGATGACAAAACTCAATTGAATGTGCACAGACACACAACACCGAGACACTATGTTCCTTCATCAGGGCGGCATATCAAAGATTTAACATTTTAATTAAGTTCTAAGTGGAGTGCGTGCTGCGCATGCTGTCAGATATCGGCCTTATTAATAGGTGTTTTTATAGTAAAGGATCTGGCTGCTAATTGGACAGTGAGATTAGAACAGCACTCTGGAGTGCTTTTTATTGTCCTCTGTATTATTCCTCTGCCATGCTTCTAATAGAGGGTGTGAGTCCCGCCAGTGCCAGTTACTGAAGGAGCCACTTGTTGTCACTTTATTCTATATCCCTGCTGGGGCATATGATTAAAGCAAGCTCTAGGAAATCCTTCACCTAAAACAACCTCCCCACCCCTTAAAAGGGGATTCTAGTATTTTGGTTTCATTAATCAACAGTTACGGTGGTATTAGCATTGATATATTAATTACTTTATACGCTGAGAGATGATAAGCGATTAAAAAAACAACCTTTATGTATTAAATGTGAAATTGTTTGTTTGTGCATTGTATGTGCAACAGGATTGGCATATGGTGAAAAGCACCCTGGTGATGGGGATGACAGCTGTGGTGGGGGGAAGCAACAGTATTATGAATGATGGTCCAGCAGTGGGAAAACAGATCAGCAAGGTGCACAAAAAATGAGCAAAGTAGCAGCAGCACTGGAGATGACTGCCCAGAAAGGAAAAAAGCAGAACGGCAAGTTGGACATGTTGCAGAGTGTGAGTGCTAGGTACTGCGGAGTCTTAATCCTGATAGACCTTAGTGCTATAACAGGAAATGGCTTTACTGGAACATTAATGCGGTACGAGAATGTCACCTTACATGGTGCATAACACAAACAGATACCTTAGAGCAACTGAATGCACAGGAAATACAACACATCAGAAAAATGCAGAGAAACTACAGTTAAGCATTGGTCACAGTGTCATCTAGTGTGATAACTTGTCACCACTGTAAAATGCAGTAAATCTAGCAAAAACCATTCCAGAATAAACTAAGCTAGAAGTCTGTTGTATCTCCAACAGGACAGAGCGTTTGAGAGACACATCAGCAGCATGGATGGCAGGCTAATAGGAAGAGTAATGTAATGGAAAAGGAAACAGACAGATGGGAAAATGTAGAGGCAGCAAGGATGACAACCTAGCATGAAAAGAAGCATAATGGGTTAGTGAACTGAGGAGTGAAGGAGGAGTAGCAGAATGACAAAGAAAACAGTTTAATAAAATTCAGGACTGCTCAGAATGGTGAGGAGCAGAAAAGCAAGGTGAACAGATAGATGGAATAAAGCAGCAAGTAGGACAGCCCAGCAGGGAGAGAAGTAAAATGTCAAGGAGGACAGACAGAATGGGAAAAGCAGCAGCAGTGAGGGTGGCTACCCAGTACAGAGAGAATAGAATAGCAGGGTGGCGAGACATATATAAATATATTTGAATAAACAGAATGGAAAAAGCAGAAGGGCAAGTTGGACAGATAGATAAAAAAGGCAGAAGCAGTAAGGATGACAGTCCAGCATGCAGAAAAGCAGAGGGTAAGTTGGGCAGACAGATGGAGAAAAGTAGCTGCAATGAGGACGACAGCCCAGAATAGAGAGAAGCAAAGGATAAGGTGGACAGACAGATGGAGAAAAACAGCCACAGAGACAAGCAGATAGGCAAGGTGGTCGACAGATGGAGAAACGTAGCTGCAGTAAGTATGACAGCCAGACAGTTGTGCTTTGAATTTGAGTCTAAAGTTCAGGGTAAATTTGTCAATTCCATTCAGGCAAAACTAAATTTTGTCCCAAATTTGGTTCGAGTTTGGCCATCTCAGTTGTTATTGTAAATAAAACCTTTAACACCATGAATTTGTCTGTAGATGATGATACAGGTCCCATTTAGTTAACGAATATGTTTTAAAGTGAGAGAATATATATATATATATAAACCCCCTTTTACTATAGTGAAGGTCTGACTTAAAGCTAGAGGCCCATTTTAACAAATTGATGTATGTGGAAAATTAAGCAAATAATCCTTCTTTAACCCATTAAAATAGCTTAAGAACTTCCGCACTGACCATGACTGACTGCTTAGCCAACCAGTGCAGCAGTACCAACATACTAATCAGAGGGGGCTCATGATGCAGTTATCTCCCTCTAGCGGTCAGTGTGCAGCATAACAGTGGGTATAATATAACATTGAACATTCATATAACACACTAAGCAGAAGGCGCTCATAAAGGCAGTGTGCTACCTCTTGTGGTCAGAGTGCAGGGAAACAGTGTGTGTAATCCACACTAGAGGGAGCACACAGCTACAGCAAACTAAGCTGAGGTTGTTCATGAAAGAGCAGTGTGCTCCTTCTAGTGGTCAATATAAAGTGTGACAGTGTAATATCGCATAGTGAATACCAGAGGGGGCAGTGTGTAATGTGTAGGTAAGTGTGTAGAGTGATGGGGGCTAAAAACACAATCCCAAAATCTGATCCCATTTAAGCAAACCAACTATGCCAAAACTTTTATTAAAGCAAAAGTTATTTTAAAGCAAAAGCAAAACAGTAGCCTTTGCTACTAAGGGCATAGGGGCTCATATGCCACCACGGCCAAAGGCCTCCAAGTTCTCAAGATACCAGCCCCTTTGCCTTTTGGGCTGGGCTAGTAGAACTGGGGAATGGAAAATGGTTTAAGTAAAAAAAAGCAATTTGACCCTCTACACACTTTTTTATGGAAATAACTAGCTAACACGCAAACAAGGAATTAACAGTAGTGGAGGTGAGGTAGCAAGGCAGTCCTGGTTATACCCTGTCACTAGCCTTACTAAGCATACCATTGTATAGACAAATATGCTCCTTTACTTGTGTGAGTACAAACAATGCAACACTTTAGCATGCTTAGTAAGGCTAGGGATGGGGCATAAACAACAGGACTGTCTGGTGGAATGCCTGGTGGGCCGCATTGCTTTGGGGCAGTCTGGGCTGCTAACTTAACTAACACTCCCATCCAATCCCTTTCTCCACCCAGCCCCCCATCCACTTTACCACTCTACCCCCTCACCCAAGCAACCTCAGCCCATGTCCTCACTCTAATGGTATAGCCTTAGTCTTGGAGCACACTGGTCAGGCCAGGTGCTGGTAAAATCCCAGGCAGACTTTTGGCCTGGTCCACCACTCATTGGCGGGGGCCCCCTCGCTTCCATATGCATGACAATCACTGTCAACTAAGCCAACAAAGTTCTTGTTTATAAGAAGTGTTTGCAAGTATTTCAATAAAATAAGCATGTAGAGGGCTTAACTTCTTTTCATGTCTAGAGGTGGACATGTCCTCTAACTGTCATAAAGTACATGGATGAGCATTACTTACTTTTTTATGTAAAAGAAATTCTAAAAAAAATGTGTGAATAGTTTGACCATTATCTTAAGCCGGACCATATAAACAATATATGGATGGAATGTAACAGAGACCCAAAGCCAAAACTCGTCAGTAGGCTAGATAAAATTATTAATGCAGCATATATTTATTTTTTATTTTTAACATGCTAAGCAAAGAAATGGAAGAATATTCATGCCTTCTATTATGGTTTGTTTTATACATAAATCTGTTCAGAAATGTAAGCAGGAACAATCTGTTTCTAAATGCAAAGCAGTGCCGCCTGAATTAGAAGAGCCAGGAAAACAGGCGAATGACAAGTGCGTCCTCTCCTGCAGTGCAGGAGCCATTGAAACCCATCTAGCGGCTGTAAATAAAATGATCTCCTCAAAAATCCCTCTGACCTCATTTGTCAATGTCAGAAATATCCATCCGAGCGCGCCGTGGGTCCGTGTTCTGCTCTCTTCTTTCAAGATGAACCCTTCTAAGTCATTGTCAGAGCCTGCTCCTGTTTGTGATTGTCTCTGCAGTTGCTCAATAGAAGCAGCGGCTCTCTTCGGTGTTCATGCCTGGACCCTTTGTATGGCGTGCCTTTCATGAAAGTGCAAAGTCAAAGTAAGCTTTAGAACCCATGTCCTTACTGCAGAGGAGAGGAAGCTCTTGGCAGATGTACATAGACTAACAAAAGGGTATTGACTGATGGCAATAATGTGTTTTTGATGAGCAAAAGCAACGTACAAATTAATAGAAGGTTAAAGGAACAGCTTTCACAGGTTTCTATGGAGCTACTTAAGCAGAAACAAGAGTGCATTCAATCATCAAAATTTCCAGGCACAAATCCAAGGAGTTGCAAAGCTTGGAATTTTGGTTGTCTTGCAATAGGGTGTAGGTCAAGGTCATGGAACAGGAGCTTGGGGAATGCCTAAACCAGCAGGGCTAAACAAAGGTGTACCAGTCTAGAGGGCACTGGGGCATCACTTCTAAGTGTTCCTATTACTACTTGAGGGTAGCAGAGGGAATTGGACAAAAATCATATACAAATACGGGATTTTAAAGCACAATCTCTCCATCACAGCAATAGAGAGATTACTCACACATTACAGTTGGCTATGAATCAGGTATAAAACAGAGCACAAAGCAGGAAACAGCTATTATTACACTGTAACGGTAGCCACACATCTAGCAGTTTACAATGTAACACAGCAAGCAGCTGGTACGATTCAACAGCAAAACAAGAAAAAAATGCCATCAATGATTGCTAGAGGTACAGTAAGAGCAAGTTACAACATTTTTGGCATAAATCATGAGAACCACTGTTGAGTTTTTAGGGAAGGCCAGAATTGTAGTCAGGCATAAAGGTCATGTGGAAGGACAAACCAAGTCAATGAACAGGTCAGAGTCAGGTGAGAAGTAAAAACAACAAACCAAGACTAGGAATAAGCCAGGGTCAGGTTGGGAAGTAGAAAGACAAACCAAGTTAAGTAACAGGTGAAGGTCACATTGAGAAGTAGAAAGACAAACTAAGTAAGGGAACGGGCTAGGGTCAGGTTGAAAAGTAGAAAGACAAACCAAGTAAAGGAAGAGGCTAAAATCAAGTTGAGTAGTAGGAATACAAACCAGGTCAAGAAAAAGGTGAAGATCACATTGAGAAGTAGAAAGACAAACTCAGAGACCAGGCTAGGGTCAGGTTAGGAAGTAAAATGACAAACCAGGTCAAGGAATATCAAAATGTCAGATTGGGATATAGAAAGAAGAAAGAGAAAACAAGCCAAGTCAAGGAATAAGCTAGGGTCCGGATGAGCATTCGAAAAAGAATCCAAGTCAAGGAAAAGGCTAGGGCCAAGTTTAGAAGTAGAAAGAGAAACCACATCAAGGAACAGTCTTCAGTCAGGTTTAGAATTAAAAAGACAAAACAAGTGCCTGACAGCCGCTCTGTTACTAGACCATGTAGAAGCTGAGGGACCCAAAGTGGCAACTAACTGGAGGCCAGGCTATTTAAAATAGAAAAAAAAAATATTTGAGTTCTACTCAGCTCAATTCGTCTGGAGTCTCTTCCAGTCTGCTGTTAACCCTTTGCCTGTCTGTTGCTAAACCTGCTTGTTGGTGACCCAGTCTGTGATTAACCAGCAAACTCCAGGTCCTCGCTTTTACCAAAACCTTTTTTTTTTATCATATCCAAATTAGGTGGGGGCATGCTGGCATCTTAGCTTTGTCTATATTTCTAAGATATAAAATATGCAGTATTCAAAATAGTGTTATTCCAGAGACGACACCTAGTGTCCAGACACCCTCTTTGCTGTCCCTAAGACTAAAACCTAGACTTAATTAACTTAACCAGGATGAGGATTTATACATCACCTTGCTAAAAGTGCACTCACGCCCTTTTGACCCATCTGAAAGAGATTTGGTAAGAAGTTTCACAGCTGATACTTAAGTTTCAGGAGAATCGTTGCAGGTCCCTTGCTCCAAGTTTTGAGTTTGTAGTAGTAGTAGTAGTTTGTTGAGCCTAGTTGTCCTTCAAGGCAATGTCATGGAATAGGCTACTGTAATGATGGCCGACAGACTAGCAAGCAAGGACACCAAAAACACAAAGAAAGTCAAGAACAGGTTAAGTTCTTGACTTAAGTGGCAGAAATAGTAGCAATCAATCCCTGTCAATGGTTACTGTGGGTACAACTTGTGTTGGAATAATAAACCCCTTCCCTTTGGAGTAAAGACACAGGAATAGCAGGAGCACAGAATTTGGTTTATTTTTCATTGAGGAAGAAATAGAAGGCAAACATACTGTAGGTAGAGTTACATGGTTAGACTATTAAGGTAGGGTAAGAAATGAACAGTCTCAGAATAAACAGGTAAGTAGGTGCAACATTAGAATGAGTTATAGGCTCTGTTAGGCTGTTGGTAGCAACAATGTTGTCTGTGGGAGGAGCTGGAGGGGGGTATAAATGGGAGGTCAGACAGATAGAAAGATGATTGGTGATTGGACCCACAAGTGAAAGGAGCACAGAAGAAAGACAGGCCACTTAAGAGCTTGATCCCTCCCCGTCAGTTTTGTAAGAGGTTCCCCCCTTCCAGTCTGGGGTACTAGAAAGGTAATCTCCATGTTCAGGACTTACCCGGTACAGAATAGTGAGGAATCCCCCTAAACTGCCCAAACAGATGGATATGGACTGACGACTTGAAAAAATGAAAAAGTTGAAAACCTTTTGAGTAAGAGGTGGTGACTATCTCCCTTGTTGAGTGATTTCACTGAAAGAAGGACGATTTACAAGTCTAATTAGATTAATGTTCTTAAATCTACGTCTGTCCGATAAGTTTTTCAAGTTACAAAAATGATCAATCAATTAACAATTCATCTCCAAAGCAATCAATATAATAGGCTTTTTAAAAAGATGTTCTTAGTGCCGGTTGCCAATTCCGAACTGCAATTAATAGATTTAAAGTGGACCAACAGTCAAAAATGACTTAAACCAGACCAACACAACAAACAGTGCTCATATGAATCCCTCCCTTGGGCAATTTAGATTGCTGCACATAAAAATTAATTTACCTTTTTCTAACTCCTGCTGTAGTACATTTTGGAGACAAAATTGAGCTCATGCATTTGCAGGCCATCTACAAACAGGAAGTGCTGCTGGGCTTCCTGTTACTGTGCATTGTCAGTTATGTCAGATGGATCCAGGCAGCAGCATGGCTGAGATACTGGGAGAGGAAGCTCCAAAATTGCCGCTACCTTTCTTTTCCAACTGTGCCAGGCTGTTGGTGCGGTTTAATGAGACAAACCATAGAAGCTGCCACATCGATTTGCCATAATGGGTCTTCATCAACTCAGTTACCACATCCATCTGCTCATCCCCTTATGGTCTTTTGTACTTATTGGTCCCTCTGTTGGGCATTTCCTTTTATTGTTAGCTGCAGATCTTTAGTTTATAAAAAAAGATGATGACGACGCAGATGTTCCAACTTGTACAAGATCACCACAAAGTGTCAACCTGCCCAGCCTCACTGTTTTAGAGACCATTTACCTGTTTTCTAGCAGCCTAGACACCAAGCATAAGGAGTTGTAACCCAGGGCTCAGAGGCCATGCTATTGCCAGCCCCTGTCCCTGCAACTTACAAGCCCTTTGGTATGGGCCTGGGGCTATTCCAGGGGTGCCTTGGGCATACCAATGGGCACCAGGCTCTTCTGCACCTCCAATGTCCCAAATGGAACAATGGGTGTCAATGAAAACTGAAAAGATAGAAGTCAAAAATAAAAAAAAGGCCCCAAAAAAACCTGCTGGTAGTTACCTGCAGCGGGAACAAATTAAGCATGGGAAACACGGGCATTCTTGCAAGCAAAAAACCAAAAGGCTCGTCTTAAACTAAAACTTACGCCAAACAATTTCGCTGGTGTTCGCACGGGCGAACTAATCTCACAGACAGAATGCACAAGCATTCGGGAATTCTCGCCATGAGAGTTTGCTTTCACACTAAAACTGCTCTGAATTAGGATTTATATAATGTTCCTTGAAAATCCTGCAAAAATCTCTTATCACAAAAACCATATAGAGTGCAAAATGCTTAAAAATCGCTTGCCAACATGGGTGACTGCATCTTTAGGTAGGCTGGCACTGAATGGGTTACACTCTACCTTCTGCTGCATCCCCTCATACATGTACACGTCATCACTCTGTTGCCGTGAGAATGTGAAGGTTCCTGATAAGTGTAATTCATTGAGGAGACAGAGCAGAAGAGGAAAAGTTCAACAGGGTTTATTAGGAAATGCAAAAGTGCTGGTGAATAAAAGATGTATCTGATGACAGTCAGCATGGGGAAAGCAGAAAGCAGGATAACTTAACCCTTTGCCTGGGGTTTGACCCTTCAAAAAGGAATTGATGGGCACTAAGAGGTATGACCTTATGGATCCAGAAATAATTCATTTAACAGGTGGGTTCAGACAAGTGGTGTGAAAAGGTAAAAAGTCTGACTAGCAAACAGTTAAGGCTGAGGAAGGCTCCATGAAGGTTGAGGAGCATCGAGAATATCCTCCAGAAACACTTGACCAAGGACAAGGATGCCAATCAGACCCCTAGTTGTGTATCAATGGCAGGCCTGATTGTATGAAGAGCAATCATTTATCCATTTGGCTGATGAGGTCACCTCGCTGTTCTGCAGGGTGAGCGATAAGCACAACATTTAGAAAAATAATTCCTTCCTGTTATTTATGAATACAGTTGGGAAAAGACATTGATGGATATTTTTTGTAAAGATTTCATGTTAGCATGTGTAAATGGTCTCATTTGAATACAGAGGAAGGGGAGGCAGTGACAGCTGGTTATGCCAAGAAGATATGTGAGGGTACCATAGGCAGAAGAGAGAATATGCAGCTTTAAAGTGGACCAAACCCAGGATTTTGACTATCCTGGGTTTTGGTCCTTTCCCCACTGTGTGAAACCCCCCAGATCGACAAGCGCAACTCACCTCTTCCCAGTACTATGGCACTCGTCCAAGCGCACTGGTGGCCGCATCCCCCACTTTCCTCTAACAGGGAGCGTGCTCACATCGGCCAATTACAAATGCCTGGAGCGGGCAAAATTCCATTCTAGAGGGATAGCAGGGATGCGGCCGTGACTCGCGCATGAGCCGTTGGACTGGGAAGCAAGGTAAGTGTACCGGGCAACCTCGGGGGTTTTACACAGTGGGGCATCCCGATTTTGAATGCCCCAGGGGGAAGGGAATCAAATGGCCTGGGAATCTTACTGATCGCGCTGATGGCAGTGTGTAAGGAAAAAAGAGGCAGCAGAGAAGAAGGCAGAATGCAGAGGTGAGAAGAGGCAGCTGATAACGTAGGAGAACATGGATGCTGACAACCTGCAGAGGAGAGAATCTGCAGAAAATAAGATGATAACGAGAAGCAAAAAGGATGGCATAGGAGGAAATCCACAGCAGAAAAGCTGGCAGCCAGTGAAGGAAAGAAGTGGCAGCAGAAAAGATGACATTCAAGAGTGGGGTGCGGCAGCAAGGGTGACAGCCACAGAGAAGAATGAGAATCAGACATTGGTGACAGTGCAATAGCGACCTGGCCCACCACATCTGCTGCCATATCTGCCATCCGGGAGATACTATTCCCATAAGTTTCCATCCTCATTTCAGGGTTGAATGATGACCTGAAGACATGGCCAGCATGTGCAGAGAAAATAAGCTAATTACAGCAGCCACCCAGAAAGGATGGGGTTTAATTATTTAAAGTTTCATAAGTAACTCCAGCAACGCTCTCTGCCCAATATAGCAATATATGCAGAGCAGCATGGCCGGCACCAGGGCCAGCTCCAAGTTGATGTCGGACCCTTGTGTTGAGTCATGACACACATGGCAGTAAAGCTGCAGGTGTGGTGGTGTTCTTAGACTTTCCCCAAAACCTCAGACCAGATAGTGCCAACAGGTACCAAGGGAAAGAAACAAAGAAAGGAAGAAAAAAGAAATGACAACGAATGAAAGAAAAAGCTTTAAAGAAATGATCCCACTATGGCCAGTCTGCCCCTGGCTGCTGCCCAGTCCTGTTTTAGGGAAATGGAATTACCTGCTCACCAATGGGAAGAGGTGTGTCACATGACCGCCATGTGAGATGGGCCCTTCCAAGACTCAAGGGCCCTGGCACCTGCCCATTTCTGACACCTGCCCTGGCCAGCACTGCCATCCAGCATTTTTAATGCAACAATCATGTCCGGTTATGCATTCTGCAGCCACAACCAGCAGCCAGGGCGTACATACCATTGAGGTAGTGCAGACACAGGCTCCCTTTAAAAAAAGGGGCAACGCAAGGTACCTTCACCACCTCTGTAATATTTACTCTACACCTGCGCATACTTACCCAACCATGCCTCCTTTTCCCTCCTAGATAGATAGATAAAGAATAGATAGATACATAATATTGGATGAATAGATAGATAGATAGATAGCTAGATAGCTAGATAGATAGATAGATAGATAGATAGATAGATAGATAGATAGATAGATAGATAGATAAATAATGAGAAAATACCCTCACTTGATTCAGCACATCATTTTTAGCGTACCTTATCCACATATAATCTCACACATACAAATAAAATAAACAAAAAGTGGTATGAGTTACCCTGAAAATCTCATGAAGCCATTCATGTGGCTCTGGCTTCATGAGAGCAGGAGTAAAAAGTCTGCTTCACAACCTTAAGTACCCCTGGAACATCACTGGACCTCCTACCAGCTCAGTAGTATGAAAAAAAAAGATTATTCTAAATTAAACTAATTACTTTGTCATCTAGCTTCTGGTCTCCATCAGGCATCTCTTCTCTGTCTGTCAGTGTATTCTTCCATCACAGGGTATCCTGATAGTGGCCCAAGTAATCTGCTTCCATACCCCTAAATAAACAATAAAGGTCAGGGGCAAAACCCTTTATCCTGAGTCCTGAGCCCCATTCTGAGCATTCAGAACTGCTGGAAGAAGCAGGCTCAGAAAGGGGTTTCCCGTGTGTCACAGGTAATACCTTTATACTTGCTGAGTACACCCAGGTGAATACCATGATACTAAAAACAAGAGCACCTAAAAATATTAACATTGCTGAATACGTTTTAAAATCTCCAGAATGCCAGCGCATCAGCATTAACCCTTTAGAAGAGCTCACTTTTTTGTTGGTTGTTTGTGCCCTTCCTTTTAAAAATGATTGACAGAGTTGGCGAGTGACGGCATCTGTAAAATGACAGGCTGACATACTTATCATCACAGAGCAGCTGCCTGGCGGTGTACGGGAATCAGACCGCGGTATATTTAATTCTCGCTGTTAAGTGATTTACGGAGGCTGAAAGGTGCTGTGCTGCGCAGAAGCTTTGCTCTGTCAAATTGTTGTGTATCATGATAACTAATAACAGGGAGCGGCATAGGCTCCGATATCTGCCTGCACGGTGCTGACTCCATGAGACGCTACAGACCGGAAAATAAAGGACATGCTAGTAACTTCCACAGACTATGAAATACACATGAATAATGCAGATACAGATGTTCTCTTCCTTACCTTTCACCTGGCTTGATAGTTGATATAGTCCTCCTTACTGTTCCATTGGCTATATACAGATGTGTGTTATTCCCTATTGTTCTCATGGCTAGAAACAGATGGGTTCTTCTCTATTGTTCTCATGGCTAGATACAAAAATGTTCGTCCTTACCTTTCTCATTGCTAGATACAGAAATGTTCTTCCTTACCTTTCTCATTGCCAGATACAGAAATGTTCTTCCTTACCTTTCTCATTGCTAGATACAGAAATGTTCTTCCTTACCTTTCTCATTGCTAGATACAAAAATGTTCTTCCTTATCTTTCTCATTGCTAGATACAGATGTGTTCTTTACCTTTCCCATTGCTAGATACAGGTGTGTTCTTTACCTTTCTCATTGCTAGATACAGGTGTGTTCTTTACCTTTCTCATTGCTAGATACAGGTGTTTTCTTTACCTTTCCCATTGCTAGATACAGGTGTGTTCTATACCTTTCTCATTGCTAGATACAGATGTGTTCTATACCTTTCTCATTGCTAGATACAGATGTGTTCTTTACCTTTCTCATTGCTAGATACAGATGTGTTCTTTACCTTTCTCATTGCTAGATACAGATGTGTTCTTTACCTTTCTCATTGCTAGATACAGGTCTGTTCTTTACCTTTCTCATTGCTAGATACAGGTGTGTTCTTTACCTTTCCCATTGCTAGATACAGGTGTGTTCTATACCTTTCTCATTGCTAGATACAGGTCTGTTCTTTACCGTTCTCATTGCTAGATACAGGTGTGTTCTTTACCTTTCTCATTGCTAGATACAGATGTGTTCTATACCTTTCTCATTGCTAGATACAGATGTGTTCTTTACCTTTCTCATTGCTAGATACAGATGTGTTCGTTACCTTTCTCATTGCTAGATACAGATGTGTTCTATACCTTTCCCATTGCTAGATACAGGTGTGTTCTATACCTTTCTCATTGCAAGATACAGATGTGTTCTATACCTTTCTCATTGCTAGATACAGATGTGTTCTTTACCTTTCTCATTGCTAGATACAGATGTGTTCGTTACCTTTCTCATTGCTAGATACAGATGTGTTCTATACCTTTCTCATTGCTAGATACAGATGTGTTCTTTACCTTTCTCATTGCTAGATACAGATGTGTTCTATACCTTTCTCATTGCTAGATACAGATGTGTTCTTTACCTTTCTCATTGCTAGATACAGATGTGTTCATTACCTTTCACATTGCTAGATACAGATGTGTTCGTTACCTTTCTCATTGCTAGATACAGATGTGTTCTTTACCTTTCTCATTGCTAGATACAGGTGTGTTCTTTACCTTTCTCATTGCTAGATACAGATGTGTTCGTTACCTTTCTCATTGCTAGATACAGATGTGTTCTTTACCTTTCTCATTGCTAGATACAGATGTGTTCATTACCTTTCTCATTGCTAGATACAGATGTGTTCGTTACCTTTCTCATTGCTAGATACAGATGTGTTCTTTACCTTTCTCATTGCTAGATACAGATGTGTTCTTTACCTTTCTCATTGCTAGATACAGATGTGTTCTTTACCTTTCTCATTGCTAGATACAGATGTGTTCTTTACCTTTCTCATTGCTAGATACAGATGTGTTCTTTACCTTTCTCATTGCTAGATACAGATGTGTTCGTTACCTTTCTCATTGCTAGATACAGATGTGTTCTTTACCTTTCACATTGCTAGATACAGATGTGTTCTTTACCTTTCTCATTGCTAGATACAGATGTGTTCGTTACCTTTCTCATTGCTAGATACAGATGTGTTCTTTACCTTTCTCATTGCTAGATACAGGTGTGTTCTTTACCTTTCTCATTGCTAGATACAGATGTGTTCGTTACCTTTCTCATTGCTAGATACAGATGTGTTCGTTACCTTTCTCATTGCTAGATACAGATGTGTTCTTTACCTTTCACATTGCTAGATACAGATGTGTTCTTTACCTTTCTCATTGCTAGATACAGGTCTGTTCTTTACCTTTCTCATTGGTAGATACAGATGTGTTCTTTACCTTTCTCATTGCTAGATACAGATGTGTTCTTTATCTTTCTCATTGCTAGATACAGGTGTGTTATTTACCTTTCTCATTGCTAGATACAGGTCTGTTCTTTACCTTTCTCATTGCTAGATACAGATGTGTTCGTTACCTTTCTCATTGCTAGATACAGATGTGTTCTTTACCTTTCACATTGCTAGATACAGATGTGTTCTTTACCTTTCTCATTGCTAGATACAGGTGTGTTCTTTACCTTTCTCATTGCTAGATACAGATGTGTTCGTTACCTTTCTCATTGCTAGATACAGATGTGTTCTTTACCTTTCTCATTGCTAGATACAGATGTGTTCTTTACCTTTCTCATTGCTAGATACAGATGTGTTCATTACCTTTCACATTGCTAGATACAGATGTGTTCTTTACCTTTCTCATTGCTAGATACAGATGTGTTCTTTACCTTTTTCATTGCTAGATACAGATGTGTTCTTTACCTTTCTCATTGCTAGATACAGATGTGTTCTTTACCTTTCTCATTGCTAGATACAGATGTGTTCTATACCTTTCTCATTGCTAGATACAGATGTGTTCTTTACCTTTCTCATTGCTAGATACAGATGTGTTCTTTACCTTTCTCATTGCTAGATACAGATTTGTTCTTTACCTTTCTCATTGCTAGAAACAGGTGTGTTCTTTACCTTTCTCATTGCTAGATACAGATGTGTTCTATACCTTTCTCATTGCTAGATACAGATGTGTTCTTTATCTTTCTCATTGCTAGATACAGATGTGCTCGTTACCTTTCTCATTGCTAGATACAGATATGTTCTTTACCTTTCTCATTGCTAGATACAGATGTGTTCTTTACCTTTCTCATTGCTAGATACAGATGTGTTCTATAACTTTCTCATTGCTAGATACAGATGTGTTCTTTATCTTTCTCATTGCTAGATACAGATGTGTTCTTTACCTTTCTCATTGCTAGATACAGATGTGTTCTTTACCTTTCTCATTGCTAGATACAGATGTGTTCTATACCTTTCTCATTGCTAGATACAGATGTGTTCATTACCTTTCACATTGCTAGATACAGATGTGTTCATTACCTTTCACATTGCTAGATACAGATGTGTTCTATACCTTTCTCATTGCTAGATACAGATGTGTTCTTTACCTTTCTCATTGCTAGATACAGATGTGTTCATTACCTTTCACATTGCTAGATACAGATGTGTTCTTTACCTTTCTCATTGCTAGATACAGATGTGTTCTTTACCTTTCTCATTGCTAGATACAGATGTGTTCTTTACGTTTCTCATTGCTAGATACAGATGTGTTCTTTACCTTTCTCATTGCTAGATACAGATGTGTTCATTACCTTTCTCATTGCTAGATACAGATGTGTTCTTTACCTTTCTCATTGCTAGATACAGATGTGTTCATTACCTTTCTCATTGCTAGATACAGGTGTGTTCTTTACCTTTCACATTGCTAGATACAGGTGTGTTCTATATCTTTCTCATTGCTAGATACAGATGTGTTCTTTACCTTTCTCATTGCTAGATACAGATGTGTTCTATACCTTTCTCATTGCTAGATACAGATGTGTTCATTACCTTTCTCATTGCTAGATACAGATGTGTTCTATACCTTTCTCATTGCTAGATACAGATGTGTTCATTACCTTTCTCATTGCTAGATACAGATGTGTTCATTACCTTTCTCATTGCTAGATACAGATGTGTTCTATACCTTTCTCATTGCTAGATACAGATGTGTTCTATATCTTTCTCATTGCTAGATACAGATGTGTTCTATACTTTCTCATTGCTAGATACAGATGTGTTCTATATCTTTCTCATTGCTAGATACAGATGTGTGCTTTACCTTTCTCATTGCTAGATACAGATGTGTTCTATACCTTTCTCATTGCTAGATACAGATGTGTTCATTACCTTTCACATTGCTAGATACAGATGTGTTCTTTACCTTTCTCATTGCTAGATACAGATGTGTTCTATACCTTTCTCATTGCTAGATACAGATGTGTTCTTTACCTTTCTCATTGCTAGATACAGATGTGTTCGTTACCTTTCTCATTGCTAGATACAGATGTGTTCTTTACCTTTCACATTGCTAGATACAGATGTGTTCTTTACCTTTCTCATTGCTAGATACAGATGTGTTCTTTACCTTTCACATTGCTAGATACAGATGTGTTCTTTACCTTTCTCATTGCTAGATACAGATGTGTTTGTTACCCTTCTCATTGCTAGATACAGATGTGTTCGTTACCTTTCTCATTGCTAGATACAGATGTGTTCTTTAACTTTCTCATTGCTAGATACATATGTGTTCTATACCTTTCCCATTGCTAGATACAGATGTGTTCTATATCTTTCTCATTGCTAGATACAGATGTGTTCTATACTTTCTCATTGCTAGATACACATGTGTTCTATATCTTTCTCATTGCTAGATACATATGTGTGCTTTACCTTTCTCATTGCTAGATACAGATGTGTTCTATACCTTTCTCATTGCTAGATACAGATGTGTTCTTTAATTTTCTCATTGCTAGATACAGATGTGTTCTTTACCTTTCACATTGCTATATACAGATGTGTTCTTTACCTTTCTCATTGCTAGATACAGATGTGTTCTTTACCTTTCTCATTGCTGGATACAGATGTGTTTGTTACCTTTCTCATTGCTAGATACAGATGTGTTCTTTACCTTTCTCATTGCTGGATACAGATGTGTTTGTTACCTTTCTCATTGTTAGATACAGATGTGTTCATTACCTTTCTCATTGCTAGATACAGATGTGTTCTTTACCTTTCTCATTGCTGGATACAGATGTGTTTGTTACCTTTCTCATTGCTAGATACAGATGTGTTCTTTACCTTTCACATTGCTGGATACAGATGTGTTCGTTACCTTTCTCATTGCTAGATACAGATGTGTTCGTTACCTTTCTCATTGCTAGATACAGATGTGTTCGTTACCTTTCTCATTGCTAGATACAGGTGTGTTTTATACCTTTCTCATTGCTAGATACAGATGTGTTCTTTACCTTTCTAATTGCTAGATACAGATGTGTTCTTTACCTTTCTCATTGCTAGATACAGATGTGTTCTTTACCTTTCACATTGCTAGATACAGATGTGTTCTTTACCTTTCTCATTGCTAGATACAGGTGTGTTCTTTACCTTTCTCATTGCTAGATACAGATGTGTTCGTTACCTTTCTCATTGCTAGATACAGATGTGTTCTTTACCTTTCTCATTGCTAGATACAGATGTGTTCTTTACCTTTCTCATTGCTAGATACAGATGTGTTCATTACCTTTCACATTGCTAGATACAGATGTGTTCTTTACCTTTCTCATTGCTAGATACAGATGTGTTCTTTACCTTTTTCATTGCTAGATACAGATGTGTTCTTTACCTTTCTCATTGCTAGATACAGATGTGTTCTTTACCTTTCTCATTGCTAGATACAGATGTGTTCTATACCTTTCTCATTGCTAGATACAGATGTGTTCTTTACCTTTCTCATTGCTAGATACAGATGTGTTCTTTACCTTTCTCATTGCTAGATACAGATTTGTTCTTTACCTTTCTCATTGCTAGAAACAGGTGTGTTCTTTACCTTTCTCATTGCTAGATACAGATGTGTTCTATACCTTTCTCATTGCTAGATACAGATGTGTTCTTTATCTTTCTCATTGCTAGATACAGATGTGCTCGTTACCTTTCTCATTGCTAGATACAGATATGTTCTTTACCTTTCTCATTGCTAGATACAGATGTGTTCTTTACCTTTCTCATTGCTAGATACAGATGTGTTCTATAACTTTCTCATTGCTAGATACAGATGTGTTCTTTATCTTTCTCATTGCTAGATACAGATGTGTTCTTTACCTTTCTCATTGCTAGATACAGATGTGTTCTTTACCTTTCTCATTGCTAGATACAGATGTGTTCTATACCTTTCTCATTGCTAGATACAGATGTGTTCATTACCTTTCACATTGCTAGATACAGATGTGTTCATTACCTTTCACATTGCTAGATACAGATGTGTTCTATACCTTTCTCATTGCTAGATACAGATGTGTTCTTTACCTTTCTCATTGCTAGATACAGATGTGTTCATTACCTTTCACATTGCTAGATACAGATGTGTTCTTTACCTTTCTCATTGCTAGATACAGATGTGTTCTTTACCTTTCTCATTGCTAGATACAGATGTGTTCTTTACGTTTCTCATTGCTAGATACAGATGTGTTCTTTACCTTTCTCATTGCTAGATACAGATGTGTTCATTACCTTTCTCATTGCTAGATACAGATGTGTTCTTTACCTTTCTCATTGCTAGATACAGATGTGTTCATTACCTTTCTCATTGCTAGATACAGGTGTGTTCTTTACCTTTCACATTGCTAGATACAGGTGTGTTCTATATCTTTCTCATTGCTAGATACAGATGTGTTCTTTACCTTTCTCATTGCTAGATACAGATGTGTTCTATACCTTTCTCATTGCTAGATACAGATGTGTTCATTACCTTTCTCATTGCTAGATACAGATGTGTTCTATACCTTTCTCATTGCTAGATACAGATGTGTTCATTACCTTTCTCATTGCTAGATACAGATGTGTTCATTACCTTTCTCATTGCTAGATACAGATGTGTTCTATACCTTTCTCATTGCTAGATACAGATGTGTTCTATATCTTTCTCATTGCTAGATACAGATGTGTTCTATACTTTCTCATTGCTAGATACAGATGTGTTCTATATCTTTCTCATTGCTAGATACAGATGTGTGCTTTACCTTTCTCATTGCTAGATACAGATGTGTTCTATACCTTTCTCATTGCTAGATACAGATGTGTTCATTACCTTTCACATTGCTAGATACAGATGTGTTCTTTACCTTTCTCATTGCTAGATACAGATGTGTTCTATACCTTTCTCATTGCTAGATACAGATGTGTTCTTTACCTTTCTCATTGCTAGATACAGATGTGTTCGTTACCTTTCTCATTGCTAGATACAGATGTGTTCTTTACCTTTCTCATTGCTAGATACAGATGTGTTCTTTACCTTTCACATTGCTAGATACAGATGTGTTCTTTACCTTTCTCATTGCTAGATACAGATGTGTTTGTTACCCTTCTCATTGCTAGATACAGATGTGTTCGTTACCTTTCTCATTGCTAGATACAGATGTGTTCTTTAACTTTCTCATTGCTAGATACATATGTGTTCTATACCTTTCCCATTGCTAGATACAGATGTGTTCTATATCTTTCTCATTGCTAGATACAGATGTGTTCTATACTTTCTCATTGCTAGATACACATGTGTTCTATATCTTTCTCATTGCTAGATACATATGTGTGCTTTACCTTTCTCATTGCTAGATACAGATGTGTTCTATACCTTTCTCATTGCTAGATACAGATGTGTTCTTTAATTTTCTCATTGCTAGATACAGATGTGTTCTTTACCTTTCACATTGCTATATACAGATGTGTTCTTTACCTTTCTCATTGCTAGATACAGATGTGTTCTTTACCTTTCTCATTGCTGGATACAGATGTGTTTGTTACCTTTCTCATTGCTAGATACAGATGTGTTCTTTACCTTTCTCATTGCTGGATACAGATGTGTTTGTTACCTTTCTCATTGTTAGATACAGATGTGTTCATTACCTTTCTCATTGCTAGATACAGAAGTGTTCTTTACCTTTCTCATTGCTGGATACAGATGTGTTTGTTACCTTTCTCATTGCTAGATACAGATGTGTTCTTTACCTTTCACATTGCTGGATACAGATGTGTTCGTTACCTTTCTCATTGCTAGATACAGATGTGTTCGTTACCTTTCTCATTGCTAGATACAGATGTGTTCGTTACCTTTCTCATTGCTAGATACAGGTGTGTTTTATACCTTTCTCATTGCTAGATACAGATGTGTTCTTTACCTTTCTCATTGCTAGATACAGATGTGTTCTATACCTTTCTCATTGCTGGATACAGATGTGTTCTTTACCTTTCTCATTGCTAGATACAGATGTGTTCTTTACCTTTCACATTGCTAGATACAGATGTGTTCATTACCTTTCTCATTGCTAGATACAGATGTGTTCTTTACCTTTCTCATTGCTGGATACAGATGTGTTTGTTACCTTTCTCATTGCTAGATACAGATGTGTTCTTTACCTTTCTCATTGCTAGATACATATGTGTTCTTTACCTTTCTCATTGCTAGATACAGATGTGTTCTTTACCTTTCACATTGCTAGATACAGATGTGTTCGTTACCTTTCTCATTGCTAGATACAGATGTGTTCGTTACCTTTCTCATTGCTAGATACAGATGTGTTCGTTACCTTTCTCATTGCTAGATACAGATGTGTTCTATACCTTTCACATTGCTAGATACAGATGTGTTCATTACCTTTCTCATTGCTAGATACAGATGTGTTCTTTACCTTTCTCATTGCTGGATACAGATGTGTTTGTTACCTTTCTCATTGCTAGATACAGATGTGTTCTTTACCTTTCCTATTGCTAGATACAGATGTGTTCTTTACCTTTCTCATTGCTAGATACAGATGTGTTCTTTACCTTTCTCATTGCTAGATACAGATGTGTTCTTTACCTTTCTCATTGCTAGATACAGATGTGTTCTTTACCTTTCTCATTGCTGGATACAGATGTGTTTGTTACCTTTCTCATTGCTAGATACAGATGTGTTCTTTACCTTTCACATTGCTGGATACAGATGTGTTCGTTACCTTTCTCATTGCTAGATACAGATGTGTTCGTTACCTTTCTCATTGCTAGATACAGATGTGTTCGTTACCTTTCTCATTGCTAGATACAGGTGTGTTTTATACCTTTCTCATTGCTAGATACAGATGTGTTCTTTACCTTTCTCATTGCTAGATACAGATGTGTTCTATACCTTTCTCATTGCTGGATACAGATGTGTTCTTTACCTTTCTCATTGCTAGATACAGATGTGTTCTTTACCTTTCACATTGCTAGATACAGATGTGTTCATTACCTTTCTCATTGCTAGATACAGATGTGTTCTTTACCTTTCTCATTGCTGGATACAGATGTGTTTGTTACCTTTCTCATTGCTAGATACAGATGTGTTCTTTACCTTTCTCATTGCTAGATACATATGTGTTCTTTACCTTTCTCATTGCTAGATACAGATGTGTTCTTTACCTTTCACATTGCTAGATACAGATGTGTTCGTTACCTTTCTCATTGCTAGATACAGATGTGTTCGTTACCTTTCTCATTGCTAGATACAGATGTGTTCGTTACCTTTCTCATTGCTAGATACAGATGTGTTCTATACCTTTCACATTGCTAGATACAGATGTGTTCATTACCTTTCTCATTGCTAGATACAGATGTGTTCTTTACCTTTCTCATTGCTGGATACAGATGTGTTTGTTACCTTTCTCATTGCTAGATACAGATGTGTTCTTTACCTTTCTTATTGCTAGATACAGATGTGTTCTTTACCTTTCTCATTGCTAGATACAGATGTGTTCTTTACCTTTCTCATTGCTAGATACAGATGTGTTCTTTACATTTCCTATTGCTAGATACAGATGTGTTCTTTACCTTTCTCATTGCTAGATACAGATGTGTTCTTTACCTTTCTCATTGCTAGATACAGATGTGTTCTTTACCTTTCTCATTGCTAGATACAGATGTGTTCTATACCTTTCTCATTGCTAGATACAGATATGTTCTTTACCTTTCTCATTGCTAGATACAGATGTGTTCTATACCTTTCTCATTGCTAGATACAGATGTGTTCTTTACCTTTCTCATTGCTAGATACAGATGTGTTCTTTACATTTCCTATTGCTAGATACAGATGTGTTCTTTACCTTTCTCATTGCTAGATACAGATGTGTTCTTTACCTTTCTCATTGCTAGATACAGATGTGTTCTTTACCTTTCTCATTGCTAGATACAGATGTGTTCTTTACCTTTCACATTGCTAGATACAGATGTGTTCGTTACCTTTCTCATTGCTAGATACAGATGTGTTCGTTACCTTTCTCATTGCTAGATACAGATGTGTTCGTTACCTTTCTCATTGCTAGATACAGATGTGTTCTATACCTTTCACATTGCTAGATACAGATGTGTTCATTACCTTTCTCATTGCTAGATACAGATGTGTTCTTTACCTTTCTCATTGCTGGATACAGATGTGTTTGTTAGCTTTCTCATTGCTAGATACAGATGTGTTCTTTACCTTTCTTATTGCTAGATACAGATGTGTTCTTTACCTTTCTCATTGCTAGATACAGATGTGTTCTTTACCTTTCTCATTGCTAGATACAGATGTGTTCTTTACCTTTCTCATTGCTAGATACAGATGTGTTCTTTACCTTTCTCATTGCTAGATACAGATGTGTTCTATACCTTTCTCATTGCTAGATACAGATATGTTCTTTACCTTTCTCATTGCTAGATACAGATGTGTTCTATACCTTTCTCATTGCTAGATACAGATGTGTTCTTTACCTTTCTCATTGCTAGATACAGATGTGTTCTTTACATTTCCTATTGCTAGATACAGATGTGTTCTTTACCGTTCTAATTGCTAGATACAGATGTGTTCTTTACCTTTCTCATTGCTAGATACAGATGTGTTCTTTACCTTTCTCATTGCTAGATACAGATGTGTTCTTTACCTTTCTCATTGCTAGATACAGGTGTGTTCTTTACCTTTCTCATTGCTAGATACAGATGTGTTCTTTACCTTTCTCATTGCTAGATACAGATGTGTTCTATAACTTTCTCATTGCTAGATACAGATGTGTTCATTACCTTTCTCATTGCTAGATACAGGTGTGTTCTTTACCTTTCTCATTGCTAGATACAGATGTGTTCTTTACCTTTCTCATTGCTAGATACAGATGTGTTCTTTACCTTTCTCATTGCTAGAAACGTTCTTTACGTTTCCCATTGCTCGATACAGATGTGTTCTTTACCTTTCTCATTGCTAGATACAGATGTGTTCTATAACTTTCTCATTGCTAGATACAGATGTGTTCTTTACCTTTTTCATTGCTAGATACAGATGTGTTCTTTACCTTTCTCATTGCTAGAAACGTTCTTTACGTTTCCCTTTGCTCGATACAGATGTGTTCTTTACCTTTCTCATTGCTAGATACAGATGTGTTCTTTACCTTTCTCATTGCTAGATACAGATGTGTTCGTTACCTTTCTCATTGCTAGATACAGATGTGTTCTTTACCTTTCTCATTGCTAGATACAGATGTGTTCTTTACATTTCCTATTGCTAGATACAGATGTGTTCTTTACCTTTCTAATTGCTAGATACAGATGTGTTCTTTACCTTTCTCATTGCTAGATACAGATGTGTTCTTTACCTTTCTCATTGCTAGATACAGATGTGTTCTTTACCTTTCTCATTGCTAGATACAGATGTGTTCTTTACCTTTCTCATTGCTAGATACAGGTGTGTTCTTTACCTTTCTCATTGCTAGATACAGATGTGTTCTTTACCTTTCTCATTGCTAGATACAGATGTGTTCTTTACATTTCCTATTGCTAGATACAGATGTGTTCTTTACCTTTCTAATTGCTAGATACAGATGTGTTCTTTACCTTTCTCATTGCTAGATACAGATGTGTTCTTTACCTTTCTAATTGCTAGATACAGATGTGTTCTTTACCTTTCTCATTGCTAGATACAGATGTGTTCTTTACCTTTCTCATTGCTAGATACAGATGTGTTCTTTACCTTTCTCATTGCTAGATACAGATGTGTTCGTTACCTTTCTCATTGCTAGATACAGATGTGTTCGTTACCTTTCTCATTGCTAGATACAGATGTGTTCGTTACCTTTCTCATTGCTAGATACAGGTGTGTTTTATACCTTTCTCATTGCTAGATACAGGTGTGTTCTTTACCTTTCTCATTGCTAGATACAGATGTGTTCTTTACGTTTCTCATTGCTAGATACAGATGTGTTCTATACCTTTCTCATTGCTAGATACAGATGTGTTCTTTACCTTTCTCATTGCTAGATACAGATGTGTTCTTTACCTTTCACATTGCTAGATACAGATGTGTTCATTACCTTTCTCATTGCTAGATACAGATGTGTTCTTTACCTTTCTCATTGCTGGATACAGATGTGTTTGTTACCTTTCTCATTGCTAGATACAGATGCGTTCTTTACCTTTCTCATTGCTAGATACATATGTGTTCTTTACCTTTCTCATTGCTAGATACAGATGTGTTCTTTACCTTTCACATTGCTAGATACAGATGTGTTCGTTACCTTTCTCATTGCTAGATACAGATGTGTTCGTTACATTTCTCATTGCTAGATACAGATGTGTTTGTTACCTTTCTCATTGCTAGATACAGATGTGTTCTATACCTTTCACATTGCTAGATACAGATGTGTTCATTACCTTTCTCATTGCTAGATACAGATGTGTTCTTTACCTTTCTCATTGCTGGATACAGATGTGTTTGTTACCTTTCTCATTGCTAGATACAGATGTGTTCTTTACCTTTCTTATTGCTAGATACAGATGTGTTCTTTACCTTTCTCATTGCTAGATACAGATGTGTTCTTTACCTTTCTCATTGCTAGATACAGATGTGTTCTTTACATTTCCTATTGCTAGATACAGATGTGTTCTTTACCTTTCTCATTGCTAGATACAGATGTGTTCTTTACCTTTCTCATTGCTAGATACAGATGTGTTCTTTACCTTTCTCATTGCTAGATACAGATGTGTTCTATACCTTTCTCATTGCTAGATACAGATATGTTCTTTACCTTTCTCATTGCTAGATACAGATGTGTTCTATACCTTTCTCATTGCTAGATACAGATGTGTTCTTTACCTTTCTCATTGCTAGATACAGATGTGTTCTTTACATTTCCTATTGCTAGATACAGATGTGTTCTTTACCTTTCTCATTGCTAGATACAGATGTGTTCTTTACCTTTCTCATTGCTAGATACAGATGTGTTCTTTACCTTTCTCATTGCTAGATACAGATGTGTTCTTTACCTTTCACATTGCTAGATACAGATGTGTTCGTTACCTTTCTCATTGCTAGATACAGATGTGTTCGTTACCTTTCTCATTGCTAGATACAGATGTGTTCGTTACCTTTCTCATTGCTAGATACAGATGTGTTCTATACCTTTCACATTGCTAGATACAGATGTGTTCATTACCTTTCTCATTGCTAGATACAGATGTGTTCTTTACCTTTCTCATTGCTGGATACAGATGTGTTTGTTACCTTTCTCATTGCTAGATACAGATGTGTTCTTTACCTTTCTTATTGCTAGATACAGATGTGTTCTTTACCTTTCTCATTGCTAGATACAGATGTGTTCTTTACCTTTCTCATTGCTAGATACAGATGTGTTCTTTACCTTTCTCATTGCTAGATACAGATGTGTTCTTTACCTTTCTCATTGCTAGATACAGATGTGTTCTATACCTTTCTCATTGCTAGATACAGATATGTTCTTTACCTTTCTCATTGCTAGATACAGATGTGTTCTATACCTTTCTCATTGCTAGATACAGATGTGTTCTTTACCTTTCTCATTGCTAGATACAGATGTGTTCTTTACATTTCCTATTGCTAGATACAGATGTGTTCTTTACCTTTCTAATTGCTAGATACAGATGTGTTCTTTACCTTTCTCATTGCTAGATACAGATGTGTTCTTTACCTTTCTCATTGCTAGATACAGATGTGTTCTTTACCTTTCTCATTGCTAGATACAGGTGTGTTCTTTACCTTTCTCATTGCTAGATACAGATGTGTTCTTTACCTTTCTCATTGCTAGATACAGATGTGTTCTATAACTTTCTCATTGCTAGATACAGATGTGTTCATTACCTTTCTCATTGCTAGATACAGGTGTGTTCTTTACCTTTCTCATTGCTAGATACAGATGTGTTCTTTACCTTTCTCATTGCTAGATACAGATGTGTTCTTTACCTTTCTCATTGCTAGAAACGTTCTTTACGTTTCCCATTGCTCGATACAGATGTGTTCTTTACCTTTCTCATTGCTAGATACAGATGTGTTCTATAACTTTCTCATTGCTAGATACAGATGTGTTCTTTACCTTTTTCATTGCTAGATACAGATGTGTTCTTTACCTTTCTCATTGCTAGAAACTTTCTTTACGTTTCCCTTTGCTCGATACAGATGTGTTCTTTACCTTTCTCATTGCTAGATACAGATGTGTTCTTTACCTTTCTCATTGCTAGATACAGATGTGTTCGTTACCTTTCTCATTGCTAGATACAGATGTGTTCTTTACCTTTCTCATTGCTAGATACAGATGTGTTCTTTACATTTCCTATTGCTAGATACAGATGTGTTCTTTACCTTTCTAATTGCTAGATACAGATGTGTTCTTTACCTTTCTCATTGCTAGATACAGATGTGTTCTTTACCTTTCTCATTGCTAGATACAGATGTGTTCTTTACCTTTCTCATTGCTAGATACAGATGTGTTCTTTACCTTTCTCATTGCTAGATACAGGTGTGTTCTTTACCTTTCTCATTGCTAGATACAGATGTGTTCTTTACCTTTCTCATTGCTAGATACAGATGTGTTCTTTACATTTCCTATTGCTAGATACAGATGTGTTCTTTACCTTTCTAATTGCTAGATACAGATGTGTTCTTTACCTTTCTCATTGCTAGATACAGATGTGTTCTTTACCTTTCTAATTGCTAGATACAGATGTGTTCTTTACCTTTCTCATTGCTAGATACAGATGTGTTCTTTACCTTTCTCATTGCTAGATACAGATGTGTTCTTTACCTTTCTCATTGCTAGATACAGATGTGTTCTTTACCTTTCTCATTGCTAGATACAGGTGTGTTCTTTACCTTTCTCATTGCTAGATACAGATGTGTTCTTTACCTTTCTCATTGCTAGATACAGATGTGTTCTTTACCTTTCTCATTGCTAGATACAGATGTGTTCTTTACCTTTCTCATTGCTAGATACAGGTGTGTTCTTTACCTTTCTCATTGCTAGATACAGATGTGTTCTTTACCTTTCTCATTGCTAGATACAGATGTGTTCTTTACATTTCCTATTGCTAGATACAGATGTGTTCTTTACCTTTCTAATTGCTAGATACAGATGTGTTCTTTACCTTTCTCATTGCTAGATACAGATGTGTTCTTTACCTTTCTAATTGCTAGATACAGATGTGTTCTTTACCTTTCTCATTGCTAGATACAGATGTGTTCTTTACCTTTCTCATTGCTAGATACAGATGTGTTCTTTACCTTTCTCATTGCTAGATACAGATGTGTTCTTTACCTTTCTCATTGCTAGATACAGGTGTGTTCTTTACCTTTCTCATTGCTAGATACAGATGTGTTCTTTACCTTTCTCATTGCTAGATACAGATGTGTTCTATAACTTTCTCATTGCTAGATACAGATGTGTTCATTACCTTTCTCATTGCTAGATACAGGTGTGTTCTTTACCTTTCTCATTGCTAGATACAGATGTGTTCTTTACCTTTCTCATTGCTAGATACAGATGTGTTCTTTACCTTTCTCATTGCTAGAAACGTTCTTTACGTTTCCCATTGCTCGATACAGATGTGTTCTTTACCTTTCTCATTGCTAGATACAGATGTGTTCTTTACCTTTCTCATTGCTAGATACAGATGTGTTCGTTACCTTTCTCATTGCTAGATACAGATGTGTTCTTTACCTTTCTCATTGCTAGATACAGATGTGTTCTTTACCTTTCTCATTGCTAGATACAGATGTGTTCTATACCTTTCTCATTGCTAGATACAGATGTGTTCATTACCTTTCTCATTGCTAGATACAGATGTGTTCTTTACGTTTCCCATTGCTCGATACAGATGTGTTCTATACCTTTCTCATTGCTAGATACAGATGTGTTCATTACCTTTCTCATTGCTAGATACAGATGTGTTCTTTACCTTTCTCATTGCTAGATACAGATGTGTTCTTTACCTTTCTCATTGCTAGATACAGATGTGTTCTTTACCTTTCTCATTGCTAGATACAGATGTGTTCTTTACGTTTCCCATTGCTAGATACAGGTGTGTTCTTTACCTTTCTCATTGCTAGATACAGATGTGTTCGTTACCTTTCTCATTGCTAGATACAGATGTGTTCTTTACCTTTCTCATTGCTAGATACAGATGTGTTCTTTACGTTTCCCATTGCTCGATACAGATGTGTTCTATACCTTTCTCATTGCTAGATACAGATGTGTTCTATACCTTTCTCATTGCTAGATACAGATGTGTTCTTTACCTTTCTCATTGCTAGATACAGATGTGTTCTTTACCTTTCTCATTGCTGGATACAGATGTGTTCATTACCTTTCACATTGCTAGATACAGATGTGTTCTTTACCTTTCTCATTGCTAGATACAGATGTGTTCTTTACCTTTCTCATTGCTAGATACAGATGTGTTCGTTACCTTTCTCATTGCTAGATACAGATGTGTTCGTTACCTTTCTCATTGCTAGATACAGATGTGTTCGTTACCTTTCTCATTGCTAGATACAGGTGTGTTCTATACCTTTCTCATTGCTAGATACAGATGTGTTCTTTACCGTTCTCATTGCTAGATACAGATGTGTTCTATACCTTTTTTCATTGCTAGATACAGATGTGTTCTTTACCTTTCTCATTGCTAGATACAGATGTGTTCTATAACTTTCTCATTGCTATATACAGGTGTGTTCTTTACCTTTCTCATTGCTAGATACAGATGTGTTCTTTACCTTTCTCATTGCTAGATACAGATGTGTTCTATAACTTTCTCATTGCTAGATACAGATGTGTTCTTTACCTTTCTCATTGCTAGATACAGATGTGTTCTTTACCTTTCTCATTGCTGGATACAGATGTGTTTGTTACCTTTCTCATTGCTAGATACAGATGTGTTCTTTACCTTTCTCATTGCTAGATACAGATGTGTTCTTTACCTTTCTCATTGCTAGTTACATATGTGTTCTTTACTTTTCCCATTGCTCGATACAGATGTGTTCTTTACCTTTCTCATTGCTAGATACAGATGTGTTCTTTACCTTTCTCATTGCTAGATACAGATGTGTTCTTTACGTTTCCCATTGCTCGATACAGATGTGTTCTTTACCTTTCTCATTGCTAGATACAGATGTGTTCTTTACCTTTCTCATTGCTAGATACAGATGTGTTCTTTACCTTTCTCATTGCTAAATACAGATGTGTTTGTTACCTTTCTCATTGCTAGATACAGATATGTTCTTTACCTTTCTCATTGCTAGATACAGATGTGTTCTTTACCTTTCTCATTGCTAGATACAGGTGTGTTCTTTACCTTTCTCATTGCTAGATACAGATGTGTTTTTCACACCTTGCACATGGCTAGATACAGAAATGTTCTTCCTAACCTTTTTCCATGACTAAATACAAATGTGCTCTTCCTTACCTTTCTTGTGGCTTTATGCAGCTGTATTGTTCCAACAAACTTTCTCATGGCTAGATACAGATGTGTTCTTCAATACCTTTCTCATGGCTAGATACAAATTTATTTTTCCTCACCTTTTTCATGGCTAGATACATATGTGTTTTCTATACCTTTCTAATGGTTAGATACAGATGTGCTCTTCCATACCTTTCTCATAGCTAGATACAGATGTGTCCTGTTACCTTTTCAGTGGCTAGAAACAGGTGTGTTCCTCTTACCTTTTTATGGCTAGAAACAGATGTGTTTTTTTTTTACTTTATTGGGCTAGAAACTGTTGTGTTCTTCCTTACATTCTAATGGCTAGAAACAGATGGGTTCCTTCTTATGTTTCACATGGCTAAATACAAAATGTGTTCACCTTACCTTTCTCATGGCTAGATACACATGTGTTCTTTCCTTATGGCTAGACACAGATGTGGCCTTCCTTAACTGTCTCATGGGCAGCTATAGATGTGTTCTTCCTTACCTCCTACGTGGCCACAGTAGATTGATATACTGTGAGATGAGTCATGGTATATCTGTAGTCAAAGCAACTAGACTTGCTTGACATTTATGAGGTTGACTAGGACTAACTATGAAGTAGCTCAGTTTTGCCCCATGAGTCTACAGGTAGTATTGGCAACATTTTTTTTGGTCGAGGGGAACAGGAATACTGGGGGTTACAAAGACTCCTTAGTTAGATCTAGGTCAATTTATATATGCTAGTGAGTTATCAGGATACAGGATGCAGAGCTGCATCAATTCCTCATGCAGTGCTGCGCACCTCGTTTGTGCTACTAAACCTGCTGCATCCCGAAGAATGGGATTCCCACCAGCTGTTCCAAAAAAAGGCCCCCAGCTTCCCATGTACATGCTCCCACACAGGCTTTGGTATGTGAAAGACAACGTGGTGGTTTGGGGTTTTTTAGCTCATCCTAAGCAGATGTGGTACCTACAAACCAAGGTTTGACTACCAAAGTACACAGAAGTTCAAAAACAAATCAAGTTTGACATAAAGTGTAGACAGAAAGCCAGCATAGGACTAATTAATCAATGTGGCCTAGGGTGGTCAGTTGAGAAACTAGCTATAAGAGGAAGAAGAAATCACTATGAAACAATCCCCTCGATTCAAAGAGCAAAAGTTAATTGATTTCGTATCGAGAATCGTAAGTTTGGGTGGGTGTTTGTCATTTTTTCTTGTTTTTTTGCCCATTTCGTATTCGCACGATCGTTCGCGCATAGACGTATATGAACATACGCATTTCGTACGGGAATCGTATATTTTGCGTTAGTTCGTGTGTTTTTCCCGTCCAAATCGTATTATTTGCGTCAGATCCTATTTTTTACGTCCTTCACATGGGCTTGCGACCAATTCAGAGAGGTGATTGCCAATTGTTTGGAAGCCCATTAAAGAGCTGCTTTACGAAATGTTTGCCGGCAGCTATTTGGCCTCGGGAGTAGGATGGAGAGGAGCGAGTTTGTGGCACATCAAGGGCTTATGCTTTTTGGCATTGAGTTGATCCAGATGTCTGAGAGCAGATTGCCCCTGCGTCGTCGCATGAACATCGATAGCATGAATGATGTTGAGCTGTTCGAGCTGACCAGGCTTAATCGCGCTTCCCTCCATAAATTATATAGTGAGCTGCGGCCATGGTTAGCCCGCACCACAAGGAAGGGGCATGCAATTTCAGGTATGACCAAGATGCTTGGCTGCCTGCAATTTTTGGCGAACGGCTCGTTCCAGAGGCTGGGTGCCCTCTCCGTGGGGATGTCACAGCCTACGCTGAGCCGCGCACTATCTAAATTTTTGGAAGGCATGGCTGCCATAACTCCAAAATATATTTATTTTCCGGATGATATGGCAGCCAGAAACGCCATTAAGCTTGGTTTTTATAATGTGGCCGACATGTCCAACGTTATTGGTGCTATTGACTGCACACATGTGGCACTCGTACCTAGGGCTGCCGACGAGTATATATATAGGTATTGAGATTGGTTATTATGTTGGCCAACGTGTAATGTAACCTGTTTTCCTTTGCGGCAGCATATTTTTTTATCCCTCATTTGTGTAGCAGACATGTTTTTTTTTTTTTTTTTCATTTTTACAAATATCAATTACCCTTTTTGTATGTTTTTGCCTTAAGGAATCGAAAAATGGGACACTCCCTTAATGTCCAGGCCGTGGTTGATCCGGACATGCGTTTTATGAGTGTCCTTGCCGGCTACCCAGGATCGTCGCACGACTCCTATATCCTCAGGCGATCTGGGTTGTTTAGGAGATTTGAGGCAGGTGAATTTTCGGGTGCATGGCTGCTTGGTAAGTGTGTCCTATTTGTGTGCTATTAAATGTGGGATTAATCTTGTATTTGTTGATATTTTTGTATTTGAATTCTTTACATAAGCCAGAAACTGCCTTTTTGTTGGGTCATATATTATGAACTCCAAACCAAAATGCTTGCCTCGCTTTGTCCTTCAGAATGTTTTCCCTTTAGTTAGGATGTCTGTAAGTTCCATGTCCCTAAATATATTGGTTGGGAGTTTATACCCAAGGATCTGTGAGCTTTTGCTCCTTTTGTAGTATTGGTCTTTAAATGGCAAAGTGGACTTAAACTGCATACATTGTAGTTTTCATCTAAATGTGGATAGCCCCTCAGCAGCATCCTAATTGTAACATGTCAGAAAACTAAAAATATATTTAAATTCCAACTACCCTTGGCCGTGCAGATGTTTGTTAATTAATTGGTATATTGAAGTGCCATTTTTAATTATGTACTACATTAGTGGCAATAGTTATTTTGCTAATGTGCCCTGGGTGTTTTTTTTTGCCCTTTACCTTACATCATTATGATATATGTAAAATTCTTTGTGTTTGTTGTGTTGCCTTTTTAATTTTTATTACATGTAATTGTCTGTTTAAGGTGATTCCGGGTACCCACTTCTACCCTGGCTCATGACGCCTGTGCTGCGGCCCCAGGATGCCTCTCAGGAAGCGTACAACCGTGCGCACCGCAAGACCAGGGCTGTTGTGGAGAGGGCCTTTGGGCTGTTGAAGACCCGTTTTCGTTGCTTGGACCATACTGGGGGCGCCCTGCAATATGATCCCAAAAAAGTGATCGACATAATCATGGCATGTGCTGTTTTGCACAATTTTGCTATACTCGAACGTGTCCCACGTTATGTGGATAGCCTGCCCTCTACAGCCCTAGAGGATGATGGAGAGAATTTTGTTGGGCCACCCAGTGAGTCTGCCCAATCAGTTAGGGCAAACTTGATATTGCAGCATTTTAGTTAATTTTATTTCGTGTATCAACATTCTGTGTGTCTGTGTTAGCCTTTTTGTTAAATATGTTGTTTTGCCGTAATGTGGCATTACCTCAAATTAAAACATTTTTCCCTTAATTGTTGCCTAATGTATTTCATGTAGTTTCCTTAGCTTGATATTTGCATTGTTACACCTCTTAAAACAAAAATTATCTGGTTTAGCCCAAGCTGTTTAAAATGTGTTCCCACTAAAAACGCCACAAGTATTGTAAGTGAGAATATTTTTTTACTTAGGAAAGTTAAAATTATTGTGCTTAACAGAAAACATTCCACATACATCTGTGGTTACAAATGGATAAGATAACAAAAAAAACATCGAGCACATCTACACCTGGAAGTGAGTGGCACAACCAAACAAGGACACCCAGTCCAAAGGCCAGCCTAGTCCAGTCATTAATATTGCCTGTGGCAAGGGATATTTGGGCATGGCCATAATGTCACACAAACATGTCTGCAAACAGGAGGAGCACAAACCAAATACATATTTAAAGCCATAAGTGGCCAGATACACTCCACATAGACCTATGGCATTGGCTAGTGGCCTTAATCATTACTCTAAGGAGCTATATGGGAGCAAATACAAAACACAACCTGCATGAGCAACACAAAATGGATTGTTTGAAACCTCAAAGGACAAGTAAATACAGTGGGGGTTAAGAGAAAAGATGTCCCACACAACCATGGCTTAATAGGGTGGCTGCCCATAATACCCAGGTGGAGGTCCAGGTGGAGGTCCATGTGAATGGGACCTAGCCTGGGCCATGGCAGCATTGTGAATTTGAAACTGCTCCACAATGTTTCTCTGCATATTGGTCATCTCAGCCATGGCTGACTGGATGCCATTACTTGCAGTTACCATGTTGCTGTTGAGGGTACGCAACTCCGCGAGGATGCCCTGTAAGCTGGTATTGATGTTCACCATGTCGGCATGCCTTTCCTCACGCTCTGTAGCGAGCTGTGCCTCATAAGAGTCCCTTTCTTGGGTCCATAATTGAAGCAGGGCACTCTGCCTCCCCTGGGAAATTGTGGGGCGGCGTAATGGAGTCCGCCGCACAATTACCCTGGCTCTTGGGCGTGCCCTGCCGCGTGGTGTCGTCCCCTCAACAGCAACAGGCATGCTTTGCAAATCCTCAGCAGCAGAGTGAACACTGGGGACTGTTGTGTCAGTCTCCCCATGTGCATGCACAATGGATGGAGATTCACTCTGCTGCTGAGGATTGGCCAGAGAAACATTATGGAGCAGTTCCAAATTGGGACCCAGGGGGAGGTCATCGGACGTGCCCTGCATGGAGACATCAGCTTCCTCCATTTCCTGGATCTCTTCCATGAGTGTGCGGGTCTGTAGGGACATATAAAAAAAAAAGTGTAAGTTGGCGTCCAAATTTGGGATTCCCACAGTTTAACACATGCTTAAGCACTTGGTAGTATTTATGGTACTAAATTAACTTACCGGAAATCTCGGATCTGGGCTCCTATGCTGTACGGACCTGGTAGGCATAAGCAAACTGGGGGGTGAGTTTACCCTTGCTGAGGGATCATGCTGGGCTGAAGAAGAGAAAAACAAACAAGGTAAACACACACATAACCATTTTTTTTATAGGTAATCAAATAAACCACTATTTGTAATATTAAGCAACTCTACAGCAATGGGGACATTTGTTAAAAGACACGCAATTTTAGATAGGTGCAATGCCTCGAGAAAACTGCTAACTGACCTCAGTTCTAAGTCAGGAAGTGTACCCAGTCAGCATACAACTTGCAACGCAAATTTTTGGATTAAGACTACCATTCGCTAGGTCCGGGGTACTCAAACACTTCTTGTAAAGGTCCATTTAAAGGTATGTGGTGAGAGGTGAATGTCTGGCCATGGGGCTGACGCAGGGGGTGTCTAGTTAGAAATAAACACACTGGTGGAGGGGCTTGAGATTTCAAAGTGCAAACTAATAAAGGCTGCTTGCCCTTGCTGGGCTGGATGGGGCAGAGCTGAGGGGACAGGGATTGGATGGCTAAAGGGGGGAGTTCACGAATTGATGGTGATGGGATGGATGGAGCAAATCTGTTACAAATGTATGGGGCTTATGTGGGGGGGGGGACATGGGGGGACTGTGGCAGATGGGGCAGAGCTGGGGCAGCGGGACACGATTGTGCCAAGAGAAAGATGTACCAAGTTACTGTGTACCTTGCAATGCCACTTCCTGTGCAGTACTTCATATTGCAATGCTATGTTTCAGGGAGCCATGACATTGGGCAGGAGAACAACCACTACATCGCCGATCAAGGGGGCAGCTCTGAGCACGTCAACACAGAAGTAACTGAGTGCAGGGCTGTCTGGCCAGGGGTCCTGGAATCTGGTGCCAAGGTCCGCATTGGGACCCCGGGCCGCCAGTTGAGTCTCGCTGCTCTAGGTCAGATATGTTTGGGGGTGGGTAATTAAATTGTTAACTCAAACACAACACACACAACAAATAGCCAACCCATCCATAATGATGTGTGTTTTGTGATTGATTCCAAATATATCACTTTTCATGATAAACTTCATTACTTGACCAATAAAATTGGAAATTGGATCTTTGCCATAATGGATGTGGTCCTAAATGTGTGATTCACAGGGACCAAAAGAGGACACAAACAGGCACAGTAGTGCGAGGCCAAGCAAGGCAAACCATAGGGCCATCCCGTCATCTTGTTACTAGTGAACTTTAGATTATTTAGCAAACAGGCAAACATGCAGATTTAAGAGTACTCACCGTGGGTACGGGTCGGTGAGTCTGTGTCCCTTAGACCAGCATGTCCACCGACCGCGACCGGATGGAGAAGTCCCAGCACAATCTCCTCAGCAGGGGTAAACTCCAATTTTGTAGGAAAGCCACCTCCAGTTTTCATGCTGAAAAGAGAAAATCGTTTGGGACTCAGAAAAGGTGCATACAGTACATCCTAAACCTTATATTTGGAGACATCATTTATTTACCTGTAATTATGCCTTTTAATTTCTTTTTGCCGTACAGCATATTTCAGATCCGAGATTTTCTTCTGAATTTGGGACACATCTTTCCTCTCTTCCCCCGCTGCATTTACTTGTCGTAGGATGGTTTCAAACAATTCCATCTTGCGCTGCTTTGTGGTGTGTTTTGATTTGCTCCCATAGAGCTCGTCATAGTATAATGTAAGGCCACTAGCCAATGCCATATTTTGGTCATGGGAGAATCTCCCACTCAACTGGCCGCGGCGCAATGTGCGGCCAGATGGTTGGCTTGGCTGCTCCTCCATGTGTGCAGACACATGTGGTGACATTATGGCCTGGGGCTGGGTAGGGGAATGGACGGATTGTTGGCTTCCCAATGACTGGACTGGACTGGCCAAGGGACTGGGTGTTCTTGCATGGCTGGCCACCGAACTTCCAGGTGTAGATGTGGTCATGGTGGACATTCTGGGCCCTCTTGGGGGGCTATGTTCCCGGCTGGTGCCAGGTCGGGGGCTATGTTCCCGGCTGGTGCCAGGTCGGGGGCTCTGTTCCCGGCTGGTGGCAGGTCGTGGGCTTCTGGCCCTGCTGCGGGGCCTGTAAGGGCTTCTGGCCCTGCTGCGGGCCCTTGCTGGGGTTCGGGCCCTGCTGCGGGGCCTGTAGGGGCTTCTGGCCCTGCTGCGGGGCCTGTAGGGGCTTCTGGCCCTGCTGCGGGCCCTTGCTGGGGTTCTTGGCCTCCGGCCTCGCCTTTCTGGGCTTCTGGCCCTGGATGGGCTTCTGGCCCTGGATGTTCTTCTGGCCCTGGATGGGGTTCGGGCCCTGTATGGGCTTCTGGCCCTGGATGGGGTTCGGGCCCTGGATGGGCTTCTGGCCCTGGATGGGGTTCGGGCCCTGGATGTTCTTCTGGCCCTGGATGGGGTTCGGGCCCTGGATGGGCTTCTGGCCCTGGATGGGGTTCGGGCCCTGGATGTTCTTCTGGGCCTGGATGGGGTTCGGGCCCTGGATGGTCTTCGGGCCCTGTATGGGCTTCTGGCCCTGGATGGGCTTCTGGCCCTGGATGGGGTTCGGGCCCTGGCTGGGCTTCTGGCCCTGGATGGGGTTCGGGCCCTGGATGGGGTTCGGGCCCTGCTGCGGGGCCTGGGTTGCCAAACTGCCCTACTTGAACCCATGGGCGGTGTGGGCTCCCTTGGGCGGCCTCTTCTGGGGGCAGAGGTGGTGGGTGCTGCTGTTGCCTGTTTTTTGGCGGCAGGGGCACGTGCCTTGGGGCCCCTTTTTTGGCTTCCAGAGGGTCCAGTGTCCCTTGGTGGGGCAGAGGTAGTAGTCTGGGATCGCAGCTTTTTCCTACCTTGCTGGGACCTGGTGGTTGGGCCCTCCGAGGTCTGGCTTTGCTGGGCTCGTTTGGAGATTGCCTTTTTAGGTGCCATCTTCCACAAATGCTCAAAGAGAATGAGCTTTGGGTGCAGGGACCTTTAAATAATGAGCCCAGCGTGTGACGCCTATGCGCACGACTACGCGCTCGTACGGACGTACGTTCGAGCGGAACCAGGAAACCGCTGGGGTTTCACTTATCTGCTGCCTTGAAGAAGCATAAAGATGGCGCCCACTATCTTCACCCGTCAACAGGAAGAGATCCTCATGCTGGTAAGTGCCTGCCTCTGCATTTTAATGTAATAGTCAATGATGGCCTAAATGTAAATGATGCGTTTGGAACTAGTTTGGGGTCTCTTAATGTTTAATAACTGGCTCCTCACACTTCATCCTCAAGGGCCGAGCCTGGCCACGTTTTCACCTGTCTATGCTGATGTCCTAATTAGGGAAATTGCTCAGGCTTAGCAACAGTTAATTAACCTGTGGAGTAGCGGGGCTAGCTGTCAAACCTGGCGTGTCTCGGACCTTGATGCGGATGTTTGAGGAACACTGTTTTCCTAAGCCATAAAAACACAACGGGAAGCCACACACGTGGTCCAAAAGCCTAAGCATAAGCCTACATCTTGGATGTTTAAACCATCCTAACATGCCATAGATGCAGGTGGCCTGATTTTTGATGTTGGCTATTATCTGTATGTACATGGTGTGTGATACATATAACATAAGACCAGACTCTCATTCACAGTCAACGTCCGCTTTAAGGCACTCCCCAAAAATGGCTGCCACTCTAAATGTGTGTGTTAATGACATGAAATTCTCAACTTGTGATGCAACACATATGGGTCTGTGTGTAAAAGTAAAAGCTCTGTGTCCATTATGTTTTTCAGATCATGCTTCAGCGCCGGTATGACTTCGCGCCCAATGTGTGCGAAAAAAGGGACATCGCCCGGGAGATCATCGCGGAAATACACCGTGTGACTAGCACCACCTTCACTCACACCCAGATAATGCAGCATTGGTCGGACCTGAAACGTCTGCACATGCCCCGGGTGCGGAGGTTTTTTGGGATCCATTTCCCAAGTAAGTACAAAGCAATTGCATGGTATATGTTCCAAATGTATAAGTTATGCCTTTATTTATAATGACTTTTCTTTGGTAGTGTTGGAAATGGATTTCAGAATTCGCCGCACCCGGAGGCGTACAGGCCGACCAGTGCTGCATGAGTCTGCATCTGTGAGTGAAGGTGGTGGATCTCCCGGGCGACGGACCTACCCCTCCTCTGTGGCCTCCTCAGACCAGCCCCTGGACCTTACCACAGAGGAGGGGCCCAACCGCGTGGGCGTGGAGTCATACCTGGCCAGGCATGGGGAAGGCTCTGGTATGTCACTCTTCATGTATAGGCACAAAGATATACATGGCAGGCCAAAAACTAAGTTATCCTTTATTATGTATTTGTAGAAGCTTCTGGTGCGGGTGAGATAGTGGAGGAGGAGGCAGCAGAGATGCTGGAAGTCGATCCTGGCGAAGGTGAGTGATGTCAGCCAGACTGGGAGCCAGATATGTTGGGAATAGTGACTCTATACAAGTACTAACCAAATGTCACATGTTTCTCCAGGGACTTCTTCACAGCATAGCCAGGACCAAGGGCAGCCTGTTGGCCCCAACCAGCCATCTGTCGGCCACCAACTCCGTAAGTCTCCATGCCATTATTCATATTAATGTTTTGTTAGCTAATAACACACACATAACTAAAGGCGTAGCCAATGTGTAGTTAACACTTTCATGTGGGCACTTCGTTAGCTTAAAGCGGACCCTAACTTGTATTAAGAACATAATAATTAGCCAACACACTGTACCTACAGATTTGAAACATTGAAAAACAGCCTTCAGCCATCTAATGCATGTTAGTAGACTGAAAAAAACCAATATTGCGGAATATGGAATGCGCAATATTTACAGGCAGCATGGGATACAGATTGAAAAAAGTAAGGTGCTGCCATGCATTGTGGGACTGATGACCTTTCCCTCAACCCAGCTATGCTCTGGATTCCCAACGCACCACTGTAACCTACTCCCCTGTACTTTATCCAACTCTCCACTCCTCATTAAGTGTTATGCTTCAGAGTCCAGATGGCGGCGCTGTAATCAAAAAACCTCCCAAATGTACTTTGATCTGGTGCAGAATCATTTGGGAATAGTTATTGCTTTTCATTAAATAATGTGGAAGGTCCGGTTTAAGGAGTTTAAATACTTACCTGTGGGAAATGCATTAACTTTATCCCTTGGAAGAATGACACATGTCATGCATTTACATTTATTTGATTAACCCCAAATCGATTTCCAGCATACAAACCGATATGGTACTCCTATTTATGTTTATTTCTCTATTGGTTACAGGGATGATCCCAAAAACATTGGCTGGGAAAAAAAAAAGAATCAAGGAGTTGGTGGCCGAGCTGCTGGCCATACAGGCGACGTTGGGGCCAACAGATGAAGAAGAGGAGGATGATTAGTGCCCTTGGTCCTGGCTACTTTTGTTAAATCGTTTTTAATTGTTAAACATTTTTAATGTTTTAAAAAACAAAAAAAAAACACAAAACATTTTAGTATGTTTTAAAAAGAAAAAAAAAACAATTTTAATATGTTTCTAATAAAAAAAAAACTAAAATGTTACTATGTTTTCAACAAAACCAAAAAAAAAAAATTAAATATGTTTTAAAAAATAAACCAAACAAACTAAATAATTTAAATAAATTATATTTTAAGCATTCATAAATGTGTCTTTTCTAATATGCGCACCAAAAAACAATTACACAAACAAGAAAAAACACGGTTATAAACATATAGACATATGTACATTATGTGGTTTGGGTAAGTTTTAGGGTCGTCAACATGAAGAAGGATGCAAGCGCTAAGGGGTTTAGGTAAGTTTTAGGGACCGAGAAATGAAGAAGGATGCAAGCGCTAAGGGGTTTAGGTAAGTTTTATGGACCGAGAAATGAAGAAGGATGCAAGCGCTAAGGGGTTTAGGTAAGTTTTAGGGACCGAGAAATGAAGAAGGATGCAAGCGCTAAGGGGTTTAGGTAAGTTTTAGGGACCGAGAAATGAAGAAGGATGCAAGCGCTAAGGGGTTTAGGTAAGTTTTAGGGACCGAGAAATGAAGAAGGATGCAAGCGCTAAGGGGTTTAGGTAAGTTTTAGGGACCGAGAAAGGAAGAAGGATGCAAGCGCTAAGGGGTTTAGGTAAGTTTTAGGGACCGAGAAAGGAAGAAGGATGCAAGCGCTAAGGGGTTTAGGTAAGTTTTAGGGACCGAGAAATGAAGAAGGATGCAAGCGCTAAGGGGTTTAGGTAAGTTTTAGGGACCGAGAAAGGAAGAAGGATGCAAGCGCTAAGGGGTTTAGGTAAGTTTGAGGGACCGAGAAAGGAAGAAGGATGCAAGCGCTAAGGGGTTTAGGTAAGTTTTAGGGACCGAGAAAGGAAGAAGGATGCAAGCGCTAAGGGGTTTGGATGGGGTGCGGGATGAGGGTGCGCATGCGCAAGATCTTATAAACATACGAACGCACGAATCTAAGAGGCCAAAAACCAATGAAAACCAGAGGCAAACGCAAGTAATTGGAAGAGGTGGACGATGGAAGCAGCAGAAAAAACAGGCTGCCGCCGCAACAAGTGAGCACATGAACGTGATTTTTACGATTGTCAACTGACTGAGGCAAGTTCGGGAGATATCATACGAACGGACGTATATTTTAGGATAGAAACGTATTTGCTTATAGAATCACTCGCAAGTTCATACGAACGCACGAGCGGACGTGAAAAATAGGATGATCGGCACCCAAATCCAAGCTGTTACATGTTTCTTTGAATCAACCCAAATAAGTACCATTGTAAACGGGATACAACTTAGATTGTGATTTCAGCACCACGGTCAGCTCACTGCTTGGAAATTAACAATTAAGGGCCTTATTCATGAAGGGATAGCATTAGGCAGTGCCTGTACGAAGCCAGGTAGCTTCAGGTAGCGTCAGGTGACACAGCACGCAATTACACATTTATGAAGCCGAATCTGGTGAGCGGCTAGAACACCATGTAGCGTCCGATTCATCATTATCCCAGCCTCAGCATACAGCGCCGGCGTTCATCCTTGCAGAACGCCACGTCTTACCTGTCATTACCTTGCACTCTCCCATACATTTCTATGGATGATCCTTAAATCCCTTTCCTTATCCACTTTTTTTTCCCTAAAAAAAAACACAAACCTTCTGACATGTATTCTGGTCAAGAAAATGACATTTTTGAAAACTTTTTTGAATAATAATATTTTTCTGCAGAATTGTCCTTACATGTCTGGTATTAAAGTGTTCAGGTTACAATGTAATAAGAATGTAATTCCATATGTTTTCGCTTTGTTATTAGTGGATACATGTCCAAAAACAGCCTTTAATCACACAGCCTCTGGCGCTATGGGCTACAATTTCATGATTTTGAGCACCGTCGAGGTTTGTGGCTGTTTTTTTGATGAATGCAGTGAGCTGGCGTTATGGTGCGCTCACATACAGCGTAGTATAGCGACTAACATATCATATTCATCAATGCCGGACAGCGACTGAGGCGCTCTGAAACAATGATCCATGGCCGAGCACGGCGACTACTAGCGGGCGCTCTGAAATCCGCTCTACAGGCGCTCATCTGTCGCTACCTGGCGTTAGTAATGAATCACCTTTCTAGTGTTCAACTTTTATGGTGCCTATTTATTGTTATTTGAAAGTCAAATGACATTAAGAAAAGCAGATTCAAGAGCAAATAGGGATTTAAGACCAGGCATTTGTGGACTGGAATGAAACAGCATTAAAGAGGCATTCAGGATGGATGCAACAGCTGTGGTTAAGGATGGAATTTACTGTTTTTTTACATCTAAGTCATGCTCTAAAGCAGACCTATATCATAAAATGAAACCTGTGCCTTAAATTCTTCTCTAAAAGGTTGACTCTGCTCCAGGTCCTGTCAAGGTTTCAACAAAAGCACCAGCACTACCAGCACTGATGATCCTGTGTGCTGGCAGCTATATAAACCCTGGTTACTTTTCAGAAAATTCTGCTGTTGCTGTCTTGAGACAACTCTGGTGTGGGGAGGGTGGATGAATTCTGTGCATTAGAAACATTTAATAGGTGGCTACAGTGGGACAGGACATTTTTCTAGGTAGCCACTGGCTGTTCTTGTGTAGGTAGCAAGTGATATGAGTGTAATCCCCCTCCATAAATGGTTGTTCCAAACCCCCAAGGCGTTTATAATATAAAGGCACCAATCGAATGATACTTTTCTATGACTTAGGTGAGGATGCTGATTAGTAGGGATTTTAAACAAAGACATGTTTCACAATATTTCTCTTTTAGGAACTCAGCAATGATTTTTCTGTAAGTTTATGACTTGGGTTGTCTTTATAGCTGCGGTTGGCAACCTGGTTTCAGAATGAATCGACAGCACAGTATTTTGTTTCTATCTCAGGTGAGTTTCAGTGGGTTGCACATCACAGTCTTCAAGTCATGCTCTTCTGGCCATGTCACGTAAGCTAGACCTAGAGTCTTCAATATTTCAATCATCTTGCCCACTTGACATTCTGTGTCCTTGACATATAGAAACATCAGCTCCAAGCTGTTGGCATAGATGTTTCTATACACTGCCGCCTCTCTATTCCTAAACCGCTTCCAATTTCTCTCTGTTTTTACAGAGCTTTGATTCAGCTGTAGCCTCTGATCCGAGAGCCTCTGGTGAAGGATTTTATTGTCTTCTTGTCCAATTTATCATACACCACTCCATAAAACTCTGCGCTAAAGCTGCGGCAGCGTTGTGACGAATTACAGACCTGTTGAACGGTAGAGTTTTATGGACCATGGTTTACAACAGGATCTCAGTGCCCCCTGTAGAACGCAGATCGTTCAGGTGTTTGATGGTGTGAATAGACCTGTAATGGTCCACGTGTTAGGAGGAGCAGGAATTAAAGGGCCAGCTATTCTAAAATATAACGGATATTATTAATATAATATATAAGAGAACATAATATTAAAGTTACCATTCACAAATCGTTCATTGGCATCCTCTGCAATTAAATCTTTTTTTGACCAGGGTTCTGCCCTGGAGAAAATTCGAAGCAGGGACTGGCCCAGGAATACCATGATTTTTTATTGGCAAAAAGTGTCAGATGTTCGTTGTTTTATTTTTTAATCTGACACCCATCAGCAGCAGTCATGCTATGTGCTCTGTGAGCAACAGCCATTACCATCCACCTCATTCATCCCCACTTTAGCAAGCTAATGATTCTTACTTATCCTGAGGAATCAGCTCTTATGATATTTTGTTCCCCATGTAGATCTGGTGTTAGCAGTGAGGTGCCATGCTTCTAGATGATGTCCATCCTGCTGTTCTGCTTTGGAACACATTTGGAGGAAGAACTTAAAAGGAGGGATCATGAAGGATCACCGTTGCATCTGAAATTGGGATGCCCCGCTGTGTGTAAACCCCTCGAGTCGCCGGTAAACTCACCTTTATCAGCAGCTCCCACGGCACTGTCTTCGCTAGTGCCCACATTTCTGGCTTCCCTATAGCTGCTGTGTGATTCCATGCCCAGCCATTCAGATGAGAGCAAGAGCAATCTTCAGACTAAGGGGAACCTGGGATGTGTCCAATGGGCTGGGTCATGTCAACTGGCATTCTTGAGATCATTCATTAGTTATGCCCAAATAGAATTCCTTTTTCCCTTCATGAATATTATAGTTACTTTGGTGTTGTCGTTTCCTGTGTCCGCTGTCTTGGACACTGCCAGGGGGCTTTGGAGATGCGACCGGGTGCCGTGACGCTCCGGCTCTCCGGTGGAACGCATATGACTTCCGGATGTGACGCCGGCTGGCCAGTGCGTTCCGGAGACCGGAAGCGAGGTGAGGCCGCACTTCCACCTACTTTCCCTCCAAGCTCACTTAACCGCCTTTGGGCGGCGGTGGCGGAGGACAGCTGTGCGGCACCATCGGGGAGGCCGTCACTCTCTCTCCTGGCGCGGGCGGGGGCGCAGCAGACGGGCCCCTGTCGTCAGTACGGGCGCAGAGGGTATTTTTTGGACGGCACTCAATCGGCACCCGAGGAGGTTCCCTACTTTATAGTATTGCCAGGTACCCTGTAAATCCATATTCAGATACCTACATTTCATTTGTTTGTAGTGGAAAGGAGCACAATCTGGTCACATGTTCCACTACACTTATAATGGTGATTACCTTATGCGATAATGCATGGCTTTTCTATATATATTGGATATGGGACGCACATTACCTCCAGCCCCAATGGTGACCTGTCACTTCCCTGGTCACAAGGGAGGATTTTGGGTATTTTTTCCGGCAATTTTCCTTCTATCTCACTCTATTTAATTTTCATACATGTACATATATATCATATAATTTTTGCATACGCTTTCCAGTGCAATACTAGCGGCAACAGCCAAAACTTTATTAACTGCAAGTGAATATATATAAACTCACTACAAGCAAGTGAATTTGATCAAGCCATTGAATGCCCAAGTGCATGCCCTGCACTCATAGGTAATTTATAATATTTTTTTCATTGATGTTCTTATTGTCTGAATGTAAATAGAGTTTCAAAACAACTAGTTACACTTTTTTTCTGTGATTTCCTATCCTTTTGCTAAGGCCCGCATATTAGAATGCAACCAATGGTAACAGTAACTTTGTTTGGTCCCTGCAGACACTGAAGAAGCTCTGAGAGTTTGTCCTGCAGGGATAGAATTCCAGGCTGAAAGGGAACAAACTGTACTATCAGAGGCTATAATGTACAAAAATTTGCCGATCTCAACTATGTATTTTTGGGTCGCAATAATGAATTATTTCTTTTAATGATGTATTTTCAATACTGTATGTTTTTAGTGTAGAACAATAATAAATAAATATGTATTAATTTAAAGTAAAACAATGTTTTGAAATCACTAGAAGGCGAGGTCAATGTTCTATTGAGCCCCGTTTACCAAGCCACCGAGTTGGGGAGATGGTCTACTAGGCCCCAACAGGTAATCTACCAATCTATTCTTGAGATCATCTGGACCATGAGAAAAATAGTTTTATTTAAACCAGGCCACCGCCAAGCCGGTTGCATCGCCTGAAGTACTTGGACGAGAAGGCAGGTGGTGGACCCTAAAAGGGTTTTGTGCCACTTTAAATAAGGACCTAGCTTTCATATTAATAAGTTTATGGGAGTTAATCTGGCTGACAACTTGTCAGTCATGTGTAAAGGTGGCAGAACACCCCCTTACATGGGAAGACCAGCAACGCCTTGAAGAGGATCTATGAAACTTGGAGAACGATGGTCTGCTTGCACTGTGCTACAAATTTGGCAGTTAACCTGTACTGACAGCCAACCAACTTCATGCCACTGGCCCTATGAAGCGATTTATTTGTTTGGAGCAACATTCTAAACTGCCTGAACACACTATTGTTTTTTGTTTCCTTTATTAGCAAGCTCTGACATATCCTCATTGTATACTATCTGGAACTATTAATACTTTCTTCCATGTTTTTTTAGGCGGCACGGGTCCGCGTTAATGCTGTTTATGAACAGCAGCAATAATGGTGCTTCTCTCCAGTCCTTGAAAAAGTGTAATTACAATAATTGCAGCCAGGAAGAGGGATGATTATTTTACAGGCCCCTCGTACAGAACATGTTTGCAGAGAAAACGATCGGGAGGCCACTCAGCTTAGTAATTAGCATGAGCAGAAAAACACAAATTAACAGGTTAGTAATGAGAGATTCACAGTGGTTCTCGCAAAACAAAAGAGAGCTGCTTGTTTGCACTCTGGAACTTATATTGCAGGGAGTGTTGGACTGCACTATTTTAAGGGGATTTCCTTGTACAATAAGAATAAAGAAAATCCCCTAAAGTATCTAATGACAATCGATACCACCAAACCGTAACCTACATCTAACTATGATTTATATACTTGACCATGTAATTCGCTTGTGCTCCAAGGGGCTCTTAAGGCTATTATTGCTTGGTAGGTTTTTGTGTCCAGCCCATTAATTGTTTATCAGTCTTACGTCCAGTTTTACCCTTTAACACCACACACCCAATGGCAGTCAACACCACCAATCCACAATCAATGCTTCATCAAGGTATCTATACTTGATTCTGAAATCTACTCATGTGCTTTTAGTCTGCCATGACATGGTAATAATATTTTTCCCCTTTTGTGTTTAAGTCATTAATGATTCACAAAACTTAGTCTGGTTATACTCTTTTGTACCACCCGTCTAATGACTATCAACACCACCGAACCCCAATCAACATTTCATCATAGTATTTAAGCTGGACCCTGAAATTCACTTGCATGTACAAGTTCCATTAATGGCTCACCCACCTTGGTCCAGTTTCATCCCTTTTCACCACCAATCTAATGGCCATCAACATCCCGAAACCACAGTTCATGATTTGTCATGGTACCGTATCTATGCTTAACCCTGAAATCCACTTGTGTTCCAAGGTTTAGCAATCTTGATCCAGTTTTATCCACCACCAACCAAATGGGCATTAACAACCCCCAAGCTCACAATTTATGCTTTGTCATGGTATCTATGCTTGACCGTTAAATTCACTAAAGTGCTAAGGGTTTCCAAGTCTGCCATGGGGTAGTAGGTGTAAGTTTTCCCTTTTGTGTCTACATCATCCATGGTTCAGCAATCTTGATCCATTTTTATCTTTCTGCACAGCTACCTAATGCCCATCAACACCACCAATCCACAATCAGCAATCAATTTATTTGCCATGGGGTTTCCAAGTCTATCTTGGCTTGGTACATTTAACATGACGGCGACAGGCATATGAAACCAAAGAGGATCCACTTGCGATAGCTATCCCGCCCTTCTAAACAGTAACACCAACGGCCGTGGTGACTGGAGTCGGGTGAGAGCCTCGCCTATCCTTAAAACAAGCGATTTGTCACTTTTTAAATGTGAGTGCGCACTTGTAGATTGCATTTTATAATTTTTAACATTAAAAAGCGGGAATACACTAGATTTTCTCTCTTTTGTTTTATCCTACACCTGTACTACCCTGGTGAGCTGAAATCTAGTGCAACCAGCACCTATAGCCCCTAATTGGATATCTACACAGAGGAGAAAGATCTAAGAGGAGTTAATATATACAGCTCTATATTCATTCACCAGCCGGTAAGAGTACCTAGCAACGGTGACGGGCACAGTGGTGACTTTATAAGTTTATGGGCACTGAAAATACTGTATAAGAAAGAACTACAGCCAGATATCACTTTGAATGGAAGAGGAAGAATTATAACTCTACCACTATACAAACAAGGACTATTTAAAGAGCCAGTGTCACCTGTTAAGAAAACTGCTAGCAGCATTTCTCTGTAGTTTTATATTTACAATTTGAACTTTGATACCTGAGGTGCTAAAGGTGCAGCGTTCTAAGAATGAGCTCTGTATTCCTAATTTGAATTTTGACACTAGAAGTGTTAAAGGAGTAGTGTCTCTAAGAATAGGAGCCAACCAAGGAGCCAATACCTCCTAATTAGACCTAATAGAGGCATTCTTTCTGCTCTGTGTTTATATATTTATATTTGGTACATTTACTATTTGCTTTTTGTTTTTAAGTCAATAATTCAGAAGTGTTACCCTTCCACACATCCTACCTAATAATATAAGCAGTAGCAGTGAGGATAAGTTCACCATACCATGATCCTACCCTTTGTCAGAGAAAATATTCTTGATCTGTGCCACGGCTACCTGTGTTTATGTTGGAGGAAATTGAATGATCTGCTCTTAGGCAACACCCAAATTCCATTCAAGAGCAGACTGCATGTCTGGCATCATCACCCAAAATCAATGTCTGACCTTACAAATAGGTTACAACGAGTTGCGCAGCTCCTGCATCTCGCCCACCGACTGAAGGACAAGCTTTCATACCCACTGTCCCTGCTTCTCTCCTTGCTGGCTTTCATACCCACTGTCCCTGCTTCTCTCCTTGCTGGCTTTCATACCCACTGTCCCTGCTTCTCTCTTTTCCGGCTTTCATACCCACTGCCCCTGCTTCTCTCCTTGCTGGCTTTCATACCCACTGCCCCTGCTTCTCTCCTTGCTGGCTTTCATACCCACTGCCCCTGCTTCTCTCTTTTCCGGCTTTCATACCCACTGTCCCTGCTTCTCTCCTTGCTGGCTTTCATACCCACTGCCCCTGCTTCTCTCCTTGCTGGCTTTCATACCCACTGTCCCTGCTTCTCTCCTTGCTGGCTTTCATACCCACTGCCCCTGCTTCTCTCCTTGTTGGCTTTCATACCCACTGCCCCTGCTTCTCTCTTTTCCGGCTTTCATACCCACTGCCCCTGCTTCTCTCCTTGCTGGCTTTCATACCCACTGCCCCTGCTTCTCTCCTTGCTGACTTTCATACCCACTGTCCCTGCTTCTCTCTTTGCTGGCTTTCATACCCACTGTCCCTGCTTCTCTCCTTGCTTGCTTTCATACCCACTGTCCCTGCTTCTCTCCTTGCTGGCTTTCATACCCACTGTCCCTGCTTCTCTCCTTGCTTGCTTTCATACCCACTGTCCCTGCTTCTCTCCTTGCTGGCTTTCATACCCACTGTCCCTGCTTCTCTCCTTGCTTGCTTTCATACCCACTGTCCCTGCTTCTCTCCTTGCTGGCTTTCATACCCACTGTCCCTGCTTCTCTCCTTGCTTGCTTTCATACCCACTGTCCCTGCTTCTCTCCTTGCTGGCTTTCATACCCACTGCCCCTGCTTCTCTCCTTGCTGACTTTCATACCCACTGTCCCTGCTTCTCTCTTTGCTGGCTTTCATACCCACTGTCCCTGCTTCTCTCCTTGCTTGCTTTCATACCCACTGTCCCTGCTTCTCTCCTTGCTGGCTTTCATACCCACTGTCCCTGCTTCTCTCTTTTCCGGCTTTCATACCCACTGTCCCTGCTTCTCTCCTTGCTGGCTTTCATACCCACTGTCCCTGCTTCTCTCCTTGCTGGCTTTCATACCCACTGTCCCTGCTTCTCTCCTTGCTGGCTTTCATACCCACTGCCCCTGCTTCTCTCCTTGCTGGCTTTCATACCCACTGTCCCTGCTCCTCTCATTGCTGGCTTTCATACCCACTGTCCCTGCTTCTCTCCTGATTGGCTTTCATACCCACTGTCCCTGCTTCTCTCCTGATTGGCTTTCATACCCACTGTCCCTGCTTCTCTCCTTGCTGGCTTTCATACCCACTGTCCCTGCTTCTCTCCTTGCTGGCTTTCATACCCACTGCCCCTGCTTCTCTCCTTGCTGGCTTTCATACCCACTGCCCCTGCTTCTCTCCTTGCTGGCTTTCATACCCACTGTCCCTGCTCCTCTCATTGCTGGCTTTCATACCCACTGTCCCTGCTTCTCTCCTGATTGGCTTTCATACCCACTGTCCCTGCTTCTCTCCTTGCTGGCTTTCATACCCACTGTCCCTGCTTCTCTCCTGATTGGCTTTCATACCCACTGTCCCTGCTTCTCTCCTTGCTGGCTTTCATATCCACTGTCCCTGCTTCTCTCCTTGCTGGCTTTCATGCCCACTGTCCCTGCTTCTCTCCTTGCTGGCTTTCATACCCACTGTCCCTGCTTCTCTCCTTGCTGGCTTTCATGCCCACTGTTCCTGCTTATCTCCTTGCTGGTTTTTATACCCACTGTCCCTGCTTCACTCCTTGCTGGCTTTCATACCCACTGTCCCTGTTTCTCTCCTTGCTGGCCTTCATACCCACTGTCCCTGCTTCTCTCCTTGCTGGCTTTCATACCCACTGTCCCTGCTTCTCTCCTTTCTGGCTTTCATACCCACTGTCCCTGCTTCTCTCCTTTCTGGGTTTCATACCCACTGTCCCTGCTTCTCTCCTTGCTGGCTTTCATACCCACTGTCCCTGCTTCTCTCCTTTCTGGCTTTCATACCCACTGTCCCTGCTTCTCTCCTTGCTGGCTTTCATACCCACTGTCCCTGCTTCTCTCTTTTCCGGCTTTCATACCCACTGTCCCTGCTTCTCTCCTTGCTGGCTTTCATACCCACTGTCCCTGCTTCTCTCCTTGCTGGCTTTCATACCCACTGTCCCTGCTTCTCTCCTTGCTGGCTTTCATACCCACTGCCCCTGCTTCTCTCCTTGCTGGCTTTCATACCCACTGTCCCTGCTCCTCTCATTGCTGGCTTTCATACCCACTGTCCCTGCTTCTCTCCTGATTGGCTTTCATACCCACTGTCCCTGCTTCTCTCCTTGCTGGCTTTCATACCCACTGTCCCTGCTTCTCTCCTTGCTGGCTTTCATACCCACTGCCCCTGCTTCTCTCCTTGCTGGCTTTCATACCCACTGCCCCTGCTTCTCTCCTTGCTGGCTTTCATACCCACTGTCCCTGCTCCTCTCATTGCTGGCTTTCATACCCACTGTCCCTGCTTCTCTCCTGATTGGCTTTCATACCCACTGTCCCTGCTTCTCTCCTTGCTGGCTTTCATACCCACTGTCCCTGCTTCTCTCCTGATTGGCTTTCATACCCACTGTCCCTGCTTCTCTCCTTGCTGGCTTTCATATCCACTGTCCCTGCTTCTCTCCTTGCTGGCTTTCATGCCCACTGTCCCTGCTTCTCTCCTTGCTGGCTTTCATACCCACTGTCCCTGCTTCTCTCCTTGCTGGCTTTCATGCCCACTGTCCCTGCTTCTCTCCTTGCTGGTTTTTATACCCACTGTCCCTGCTTCACTCCTTGCTGGCTTTCATACCCACTGTCCCTGTTTCTCTCCTTGCTGGCCTTCATACCCACTGTCCCTGCTTCTCTCCTTGCTGGCTTTCATACCCACTGTCCCTGCTTCTCTCCTTTCTGGCTTTCATACCCACTGTCCCTGCTTCTCTCCTTTCTGGGTTTCATACCCACTGTCCCTGCTTCTCTCCTTGCTGGCTTTCATACCCACTGTCCCTGCTTCTCTCCTTTCTGGCTTTCATACCCACTGTCCCTGCTTCTCTCCTTTCTGGCTTTCATACCCACTGTCAATGCTTCCTTCCTTCCTGGCTTTCATATCCACTGCCCCTGCTTCTCTCCTTTCTGGCTTTCATACCCACTGTCCCTGCTTCTCTCCTTGCTGGCTTTCATACCCACTGTCCCTGCTTCTCTCTTTTCCGGCTTTCATACCCACTGTCCCTGCTTCTCTCCTTGCTGGCTTTCATACCCACTGTCCCTGCTTCTCTCCTTGCTGGCTTTCATACCCACTGCCCCTGCTTCTCTCCTTGCTGGCTTTCATACCCACTGCCCCTGCTTCTCTCCTTGCTGGCTTTCATACCCACTGTCCCTGCTCCTCTCATTGCTGGCTTTCATACCCACTGTCCCTGCTTCTCTCCTGATTGGCTTTCATACCCACTGTCCCTGCTTCTCTCCTTGCTGGCTTTCATACCCACTGTCCCTGCTTCTCTCCTGATTGGCTTTCATACCCACTGTCCCTGCTTCTCTCCTTGCTGGCTTTCATATCCACTGTCCCTGCTTCTCTCCTTGCTGGCTTTCATGCCCACTGTCCCTGCTTCTCTCCTTGCTGGCTTTCATACCCACTGTCCCTGCTTCTCTCCTTGCTGGCTTTCATGCCCACTGTCCCTGCTTCTCTCCTTGCTGGTTTTTATACCCACTGTCCCTGCTTCACTCCTTGCTGGCTTTCATACCCACTGTCCCTGTTTCTCTCCTTGCTGGCCTTCATACCCACTGTCCCTGCTTCTCTCCTTGCTGGCTTTCATACCCACTGTCCCTGCTTCTCTCCTTTCTGGCTTTCATACCCACTGTCCCTGCTTCTCTCCTTTCTGGGTTTCATACCCACTGTCCCTGCTTCTCTCCTTGCTGGCTTTCATACCCACTGTCCCTGCTTCTCTCCTTTCTGGCTTTCATACCCACTGTCCCTGCTTCTCTCCTTGCTGGCTTTCATACCCACTGTCCCTGCTTCTCTCTTTTCCGGCTTTCATACCCACTGTCCCTGCTTCTCTCCTTGCTGGCTTTCATACCCACTGTCCCTGCTTCTCTCCTTGCTGGCTTTCATACCCACTGTCCCTGCTTCTCTCCTTGCTGGCTTTCATACCCACTGCCCCTGCTTCTCTCCTTGCTGGCTTTCATACCCACTGTCCCTGCTCCTCTCATTGCTGGCTTTCATACCCACTGTCCCTGCTTCTCTCCTGATTGGCTTTCATACCCACTGTCCCTGCTTCTCTCCTTGCTGGCTTTCATACCCACTGTCCCTGCTTCTCTCCTTGCTGGCTTTCATACCCACTGCCCCTGCTTCTCTCCTTGCTGGCTTTCATACCCACTGCCCCTGCTTCTCTCCTTGCTGGCTTTCATACCAACTGTCCCTGCTCCTCTCATTGCTGGCTTTCATACCCACTGTCCCTGCTTCTCTCCTGATTGGCTTTCATACCCACTGTCCCTGCTTCTCTCCTTGCTGGCTTTCATACCCACTGTCCCTGCTTCTCTCCTGATTGGCTTTCATACCCACTGTCCCTGCTTCTCTCCTTGCTGGCTTTCATATCCACTGTCCCTGCTTCTCTCCTTGCTGGCTTTCATGCCCACTGTCCCTGCTTCTCTCCTTGCTGGCTTTCATACCCACTGTCCCTGCTTCTCTCCTTGCTGGCTTTCATGCCCACTGTCCCTGCTTCTCTCCTTGCTGGTTTTTATACCCACTGTCCCTGCTTCACTCCTTGCTGGCTTTCATACCCACTGTCCCTGTTTCTCTCCTTGCTGGCCTTCATACCCACTGTCCCTGCTTCTCTCCTTGCTGGCTTTCATACCCACTGTCCCTGCTTCTCTCCTTTCTGGCTTTCATACCCACTGTCCCTGCTTCTCTCCTTTCTGGGTTTCATACCCACTGTCCCTGCTTCTCTCCTTGCTGGCTTTCATACCCACTGTCCCTGCTTCTCTCCTTTCTGGCTTTCATACCCACTGTCCCTGCTTCTCTCCTTTCTGGCTTTCATACCCACTGTCCCTGCTTCCTTCCTTCCTGGCTTTCATATCCACTGCCCCTGCTTCTCTCCTTTCTGGCTTTCATACCCACTGTCCCTGCTTCTCTCCTTGCTGGCTTTCATACCCACTGTCCCTGCTTCCTTCCTTCCTGGCTTTCATATCCACTGTCCCTGCTTCTCTCCTTTCTGGCTTTCATACCCACTGTCCCTGCTTCTCTCCTTGCTGGTTTTTATACCCACTGTCCCTGCTTCACTCCTTGCTGGCTTTCATACCCACTGTCCCTGTTTCTCTCCTTGCTGGCCTTCATACCCACTGTCCCTGCTTCTCTCCTTGCTGGCTTTCATACCCACTGTCCCTGCTTCTCTCCTTTCTGGCTTTCATACCCACTGTCCCTGCTTCTCTCCTTTCTGGGTTTCATACCCACTGTCCCTGCTTCTCTCCTTGCTGGCTTTCATACCCACTGTCCCTGCTTCTCTCCTTTCTGGCTTTCATACCCACTGTCCCTGCTTCTCTCCTTTCTGGCTTTCATACCCACTGTCCCTGCTTCCTTCCTTCCTGGCTTTCATATCCACTGCCCCTGCTTCTCTCCTTTCTGGCTTTCATACCCACTGTCCCTGTTTCTCTCCTTGCTGGCCTTCATACCCAATGTCCCTGCTTCTCTCCTTGCTGGCTTTCATACCCACTGTCCCTGCTTCTCTCCTTTCTGGGTTTCATACCCACTGTCCCTGCTTCTCTCCTTTCTGGCTTTCATACCCACTGTCCCTGTTTCTCTCCTTGCTGGCCTTCATACCCACTGTCCCTGCTTCTCTCCTTGCTGGCTTTCATACCCACTGTCCCTGCTTCTCTCCTTTCTGGGTTTCATACCCACTGTCCCTGCTTCTCTCCTTTCTGGCTTTCATACCCAATGTCCCTGCTTCTCTCCTTGCTGGCTTTCATACCCACTGTCCCTGCTTCTCTCCTTTCTGGCTTTCATATCCACTGCCCCTGCTTCTCTCCTTTCTGGCTTTCATACCCACTGTCCCTGCTTCTCTCCTTGCTGGCTTTCATACCCACTGTCCCTGCTTCCTTCCTTCCTGGCTTTCATATCCACTGTCCCTGCATCTCTCCTTTCTGGCTTTCATACCCACTGTCCCTGCTTCTCTCTTTGCTGGCTTTCATACCCACTGTCCCTGCTTCTCTCCTTGCTGGCTTTCATACCCACTGTCCCTGCTTCTCTCCTTACCGGCTGTTATCCTCACTGCTCCTGCTTCTCTCCTTGCTGGCTTTCATACACACTGTCCCTGCTTCTCTCCTTGCTGGCTTTCATACCCACTGTCCCTGCTTCTCTCCTTGCTGGCTTTCATACCCACTGTCCCTGCTTCTCTTCTTGCTGGCTATCATACCCACTCTCCCTGCTTCTCTCCTTACCGGCTGTTATCCTCACTGCTCCTGCTTATCTCCTTGCTGGCTTTTATCCTCACTGCCCCTGCTTCTCTCCTTGCTGGCTGTTATCCTCACTACCCCTGCTTCTCTCCTTGCTGGCTGTTATCCTCACTCTCCCTGCTTCTCTCCTTGCTGGCTGTTATCCTCACTGCTCCTGCTTCTCTCCTTGCTGGCTGTTATTCTCACTGCTCCTGCTTCTCTCCTTGCTGGCTGTTATCCTCACTGCCCCTGCTTCTCTCCTTACCGGCTGTTATCCTCACTCTCCCTGCTTCTCTCCTTGCTGGCTGTTATCCTCACTACCCCTGCTTCTCTCCTTGCTGGCTGTTATCCTCACTCTCCCTGCTTCTCTCCTTGCTGGCTGTTATCCTCACTACCCCTGCTTCTCTCCTTGCTGGATGTTATCCTCACTGCTCCTGCTTCTCTCCTTGCTGGCTGTTATCCTCACTGCTCCTGCTTCTCTCCTTGCTGGATGTTATCCTCACTGCTCCTGCTTCTCTCCTTGCTGGCTGTTATTCTCACTGCTCCTGCTTCTCTCCTTGCTGGCTGTTATCCTCACTGCTCCTGCTTCTCTCCTTGCTGGCTGTTATCCTCACTGCTCCTGCTTCTCTCCTTGCTGGCTGTTATCCTCACTACCCCTGCTTCTCTCCTTGCTGGCTGTTATCCTCACTGCTCCTGCTTCTCTCCTTGCTGGATGTTATCCTCACTGCTCCTGCTTCTCTCCTTGCTGGCTGTTATCCTCACTACCCCTGCTTCTCTCCTTGCTGGCTGTTATCCTCACTGCTCCTGCTTCTCTCCTTGCTGGCTGTTATCCTCACTACCCCTGCTTCTCTCCTTGCTGGCTGTTAATCTCACTACCCCTGCTTCTCTCCTTGCTGGCTGTTATCCTCACTACCCCTGCTTCTCTCCTTGCTGGCTGTTATCCTCACTACCCCTGCTTCTCTCCTTGCTGGCTGTTATCCTCACTGCTCCTGCTTCTCTCCTTGCTGGCTGTTATCCTCACTACCCCTGCTTCTTTCCTTGCTGGCTGTTATCCTCACTACCCCTGCTTCTCTCCTTGCTGGCTGTTATCCTCACTACCCCTGCTTCTCTCCTTGCTGGCTGTTATCCTCATTGCCCCTGCTTCTCTCCTTGCTGGCTGTTATCCTCACTACCCCTGCTTCTCTCCTTGCTGGCTGTTATCCTCACTACCCCTGCTTCTCTCCTTGCTGGCTGTTATCCTCACTGCTCCTGCTTCTCTCCTTGCTGGCTGTTATCCTCACTGCTCCTGCTTCTCTCCTTGCTGGCTGTTATCCTCACTACCCCTGCTTCTCTCCTTGCTGGCTGTTATCCTCACTGCTCCTGCTTCTCTCCTTGCTGGCTGTTATCCTCACTACCCCTGCTTCTCTCCTTGCTGGCTGTTATCCTCACTACCCCTGCTTCTCTCCTTGCTGGATGTTATCCTCACTGCTCCTGCTTCTCTCCTTGCTGGCTGTTATCCTCACTGCTCCTGCTTCTCTCCTTGCTGGCTGTTATCCTCACTACCCCTGCTTCTCTCCTTGCTGGCTGTTAACCCCACTGCTCCTGCTTCTCTCCTTGCTGGCTGTTATCCTTACTACCACTGCTTCTCTCTGAATATGTGAGGACTTCTGACCACGCAGACATGCTTACCTTACAGGTGACAGGTGCTCACAGCACATATTCATTACCTTTTGTTTTCTCCAGAAATAATTTTTAATGGGGTTGCTTCAGTTACAGGACTGTGTCTGTATTACATAGAACCTGTGTGTTTTATTAATGCAAAATATACAAAACGCTATAAAAGACTTTTCCCTGTATGGACACTGCCACCTCCAGTTTCAATTACCAGATGGATTTGAGTTTGGATATTTTCTTATGAAACACCAGCACGCTCCGTCACCGAGGAATTCCTCGCCGGATGGAAGATATTGTTCCGCTTCTCGCACACGCAATCAATAGACGGGCTGGTAATAGCTGCTGGAGCTGCCATGGAGAGTTTCCCCTTCACTGCCTCGGTCTGCAAAAACTATTACATAAACTTATTGTTCTTCTATTTTATTATTTCAAGTCCAGGAAGTACTGACCCATCCTTGCCACTTGTGATGAAAAATCTGTATATATAGCGTATATGTGTATGTTTCTGTTTGAAACGCCCCTCTTTAGACCATATGGGGGATGCCCATTGCTCCATTTTTCCCCTTTTCTATCTGTTGCAGAATGTGAGTGCTGGGTGCAGTGGAGTCATAATCCACATAGATATAAGTGGTATAACAGGTACTGAAACATGAATACAGTAAGAGAATGTCACATTGCATGGTGGCTAACATAGACAGGGAAAAAGAAGCAAGTACTATAGAGCAACTGGAAGCACAGGAAATAACAACACAATATCAATATAACGACAGATGAAATCAATCCAGCAACATAAACAGCAATTTACTCACCAGTTTAAACAAAGTTCATTTTGTTTAGGCATGCAGCAAAGTCTCTCTCAGGCTCCACACTTGAGGCCACATGACTTCACCCCCATCTGCAGGACCTAAGTAAGCTTTTATATCAATGGATGAGCAAGACCCAGCAACCTGTGCGGCTGAGACAAAGCAGGTAAACCCTGGCCTGGAGGGAGGGGAACGGCAGGTCCCACTACCAACCTTACCTGCTGTTCCATAGAAATCTAGGCCCCAGTAAAAATTAAAAGTTAAGAGTATAACCCGCATTAATAAAAATGACACTACTACCAAAATTATATTATTTCAGAGCTCCACCTATAATGCTAGAGGAAAAGGATTTTGAAAGGCTGCGAATGGATATGGTAAACTTTATATGGGGGAAGAAGAAGAGCAGAATCAACAAAACAATGATGTATACCCCCAAAACACAAGGGGAAATAGGATTTCCAGATCTACATAGATATTATATAGCAGCACAAACGGCACAAGCAATCCCATTACATAGGAATAAAGAAAAAACATTATGGGTAGAGACTGAACAAGAACCCCTGGAAAACCACACAACAGAGCTAATATTTTTGGGAGAAAGACGTAAAAGACCTAAAAAATCAGTTCACAAGGTGGATGGTGAGAGTATGGGATGAAGGAATGCGGAGGACAAATATGAAATGAAGAGGTTCTCCCCTATCCCCACTGTTTGGTAACCCAGAGCCTAACCCAGGTCTGGAGAATAGTTTTTCCTGGAGGAAGGAGAAAGGAATTACAAAAAAGTATGTATTACAAATAAAAGAGAATACCCCAAATATGTTTTGCCAAAATGTACATGCTCCGGGAAAAGAAAGGTTTAGAGCAAATCAAATATGTAGCTTTGTTAAAGAGAAATGTGGGACTGGAGAAACACCATTAAAATTTGGAAGATTTAGAAAAACATTGCACCCAGGATAAGAACACATGGAAAAATATATCTATAATATATAATTTCCTATATTGTAAAGAGGGGAAATTCTATTATATGACAGAATGAAAGAAGAATTTGGAAGAAAGTATAGAAAGGGAAGCCTGGAATCGAATAACAAATAAAGCGGCAAAGATCTCTATCAATATTAAGTTAGTAGAAGCCAACTATAGAGAAATATTTAGAAGGTATATAGTCCCCCTGAGAAAACAAACATTTTCCCTGATGCATCTCCTAATTGTTTTACAGGATGCAAAAATAACACGATAACCAAACAATAGATTGTAAAATAAAAGTCGATCTTTTGAATTATAAAGTTCCAAATGTAACCAAAGCTACACAAAAAACTGTATAATTTTTTTGTTAGGAGCTTAGATGGTTATAGTCCAGAATTGGAAAAACAAAAAAATACCGAAGCATATAGTAAAGCAAAAATGTAACTGGATTATGATCAATGAACTTATTTCCAGTATTGTGCATGATAAACAGCTGGCTAAGAAATATGGGGTCCTTTGACTCCTAAATCTCGCTATCCAGTCTGGGAGGTCAATGGGATAGTGGCAAAATAAGGGTGTTATTCTTTTTCCCTTTTTTATGTACATACTAATATTCAAGTGATAACCATCTAAAACAAAATGTACTATGAGTTGAATAATAAGAGAGAGGAGAGAGGAAAACGAGGTTGATCCAACCCTTTTCTGTAAATTTTACCACACCAGTGTACTTTCATAAACTGGGGTTACACAGGATTGCACTGAGCTGCCTTGCACCACTCCCTGCATTAGCTCCTGAGCTGCCTTGCACTACTCCCTGCATTAGCTCCTGAGCTGCCTTGCACTACTCCCTGCATTAGCTCCTGAGCTGCCTTGCACCACTCCCTGCATTAGCTCCTGAGCTGCCTTGCACCACTCCCTGCATTAGCTCCTGAGCTGCCTTGCACTACTCCCTGCATTAGCTCCTGAGCTGCCTTGCACCACTCCCTGCATTAGCTCCTGAGCTGCCTTGCACCACTCCCTGCATTAGCTCCTGAGCTGCCTTGCACCACTCCCTGAATTAGCTCCTGAGCTGCCTTGCACCACTCCCTGCATTAGCTCCTGAGCTGCCTTGCACCACTCCCTGCATTAGCTCCTGAGCTGCCTTGCACCACCCCCTGCATTAGCTTCTGAGCTGCCTTGCACCACTCCCTGCATTAGCTCCTGAGCTGCCTTGCACCACTCCCTGCATTCGCTCCTGAGCTGCCTTGCACCACTCCCTGCATTAGCTCCTGAGCTGCCTTGCACCACTCCCTGCATTAGCTCCTGAGCTGCCTTGCACCACTCCCTGCATTAGCTCCTGAGCTGCCTTGCACCACTCCCTGCATTAGCTCCTGAGCTGCCTTGCACCACTCCCTGCATTAGCTCCTGAGCTGCCTTGCACCACTCCCTGCATTAGCTCCTGAGCTGCCTTGCACCACTCCCTGCATTAGCTCCTGAGCTGCCTTGCACCACTCCCTGCATTAGCTCCTGAGTTGCCTTGCACCACTCCCTGCATTAGCTCCTGAGCTGCCTTGCACCACTCCCTGCATTAGCTCCTTAACTGCCCTGCATTACTCTCTGCATAAGCTCCTAGGCTGGCTTACACTATTTCCCACCTTAGATCCTGAGCTGGCTTATACTACTTCCCACCTTAGATCCTGAGCTGGCTTATACTACTTCCCACCTTAGATCCTGAGTAGAGATGAGCGAACTTTTGAAAAATTCGATTCGACTGATTCGCCGAATTTTCCGACAAAAATCGTTTCGACCCGAATAAATTCGCGACGAATCGCTATTAAAAACGGCTATTTCTGAGCCTCCTACAGCCTCAATAGGGTTGTAAACCATTCAGCCTTGCTGTAACACGCACAGGATGCGTGCTGGGTTTGTTAAATAATACTTTGAAGAAATATCACATGCAGATCAGAGGCATCGCTAATAGAATCGCAGAGCGGCACAATTGCAGAGAGTTGAAGTGGCATCACTATGAGGGGCAGAAGGAGCCCAAATATACACTGGAGTTGGCCTCAGGAGCCCAAAAATTGGATGAATCACACCCTGGAGTTGGCAGAAGTTGGCAGCAGCAGCAGGAGCCCAAATATACACTGGAGTTGGCTTCAGGAGCCCAAAAATTGGATGAATCACACCCTGGAGTTGGCAGAAGTTGGCAGCAGCAGGAGCAGGAGCCCAAATATACACTGGAGTTGGCCTCAGGAGCCCAAAAATTGGATGAATCACACCCTGGAGTTGGCAGAAGTTGGCAGCAGCAGCAGCAGGAGCCCAAATATACACTGGAGTTGGCCTCAGGAGCCCAAAAATTGGATGAATCACACCCTGGAGTTGGCAGAAGTTGGCAGCAGCAGCAGCAGGAGCCCAAATATACACTGGAGTTGGCTTCAGGAGCCCAAAAATTGGATGAATCACACCCTGGAGTTGGCAGGAGTTGACAGTAGTAGCAGCAGGAGCCCAAATATACACTGGAGTTGGCTTCAGGAGCCCAAAAATTGGATGAATCACACCCTGGAGTTGGCAGAAGTTGGCAGCAGCAGCAGCAGGAGCCCAAATATACACTGGAGTTGGCCTCAGGAGCCCAAAAATTGGATGAATCACACCCTGGAGTTGGCAGAAGTTGGCAGTAGTAGCAGCAGGAGCCCAAATATACACTGGAGTTGGCCTCAGGAGCCCAAAAATTGGATGAATCACACCCTGGAGTTGGCAGAAGTTGGCAGTAGTAGCAGCAGGAGCCCAAATATACACTGGAGTTGGCTTCAGGAGCCCAAAAATTGGATGAATCACACCCTGGAGTTGGCAGAAGTTGGCAGTAGCAGCAGCAGGAGCCCAAATATACACTGGAGTTGGCTTCAGGAGCCCAAAAATTGGATGAATCACACCCTGGAGTTGGCAGGAGTTGACAGTAGCAGCAGCAGGAGCCCAAATATACACTGGAGTTGGCCTCAGGAGCCCAAAAATTGGATGAATCACACCCTGGAGTTGGCAGGAGTTGACAGTAGCAGCAGCAGGAGCCCAAATATACACTGGAGTTGGCTTCAGGAGCCCAAAAATTGGATGAATCACACCCTGGAGTTGGCAGAAGTTGGCAGCAGCAGCAGCAGCAGGAGCCCAAATATACACTGGAGTTGGCTTCAGGAGCCCAAAAATTGGATGAATCACACCCTGGAGTTGGCAGGAGTTGACAGTAGCAGCAGCAGGAGCCCAAATATACACTGGAGTTGGCCTCAGGAGCCCAAAAATTGGATGAATCACACCCTGGAGTTGGCAGAAGTTGGCAGCAGCAGCAGCAGGAGCCCAAATATACACTGGAGTTGGCCTCAGGAGCCCAAAAATTGGATGAATCACACCCTGGAGTTGGCAGGAGTTGACAGTAGTAGCAGCAGGAGCCCAAATATACACTGGAGTTGGCTTCAGGAGCCCAAAAATTGGATGAATCACACCCTGGAGTTGGCAGAAGTTGGCAGCAGCAGCAGCAGGAGCCCAAATATACACTGGAGTTGGCTTCAGGAGCCCAAAAATTGGATGAATCACACCCTGGAGTTGGCAGAAGTTGGCAGCAGCAGCAGCAGGAGCCCAAATATACACTGGAGTTGGCTTCAGGAGCCCAAAAATTGGATGAATCACACCCTGGAGTTGGCAGAAGTTGGCAGCAGCAGCAGCAGCAGGAGCCCAAATATACACTGGAGTTGGCTTCAGGAGCCCAAAAATTGGATGAATCACACCCTGGAGTTGGCAGGAGTTGACAGTAGCAGCAGCAGGAGCCCAAATATACACTGGAGTTGGCCTCAGGAGCCCAAAAATTGGATGAATCACACCCTGGAGTTGGCAGAAGTTGGCAGCAGCAGCAGCAGGAGCCCAAATATACACTGGAGTTGGCCTCAGGAGCCCAAAAATTGGATGAATCACACCCTGGAGTTGGCAGGAGTTGACAGTAGTAGCAGCAGGAGCCCAAATATACACTGGAGTTGGCTTCAGGAGCCCAAAAATTGGATGAATCACACCCTGGAGTTGGCAGAAGTTGGCAGCAGCAGCAGCAGGAGCCCAAATATACACTGGAGTTGGCTTCAGGAGCCCAAAAATTGGATGAATCACACCCTGGAGTTGGCAGAAGTTGGCAGCAGCAGCAGCAGGAGCCCAAATATACACTGGAGTTGGCTTCAGGAGCCCAAAAATTGGATGAATCACACCCTGGAGTTGGCAGAAGTTGGCAGTAGTAGCAGCAGGAGCCCAAATATACACTGGAGTTGGCTTCAGGAGCCCAAAAATTGGATGAATCACACCCTGGAGTTGGCAGGAGTTGACAGTAGCAGCAGCAGGAGCCCAAATATACACTGGAGTTGGCCTCAGGAGCCCAAAAATTGGATGAATCACACCCTGGAGTTGGCAGGAGTTGACAGTAGTAGCAGCAGGAGCCCAAATATACACTGGAGTTGGCTTCAGGAGCCCAAAAATTGGATGAATCACACCCTGGAGTTGGCAGAAGTTGGCAGTAGCAGCAGCAGGAGCCCAAAAAATGGCCTAAAGACATAAATATGTTTTGCACCATTTGTAAAGTGTAAAACGTGGCACCATGCTGAATCTAGTCGCATGCATCAGGCATTGGTGGGTGGAAATCCTGGCTGATCCATCCCTGATTCATTTTGACAAAGGTGAGTCTCTCCACATTTTTAGTTGACAGACGAGTTCTCCTCGCCGTAACTATGGCCCCCGCCGCACTAAACACCCGCTCAGATGGCACGCTACTTGCCGGGCAGGACAGCTTTTCCAGGGCAAACTCTGCTAGTTGCGGCCACAAATCAAGTTTGGCTGCCCAGAAGTCCAGCGGATCCTCAAGGTGTGTTGGCATGGTCATGTCAAAGTATGACATGACCTGCTGGTTCAGGTCCTGCTCCAGGTCTTCCTGCTGCTCATGAGTAGCCTCACTATGCGGGTGTAGAAAGCTACTCATTAGCGACTGAAGACTGAGGCTGCTGCTGCTGATGGAGCTTCTGCTGCTGCTGCTGCCAACCCCCCCAGCGGCCATGGCAGTGGAAGGTGAGCGCAGAGGTCCCCTCGAGTCAGACCTGCGAGAGTATGGACCATGGCGCAGATAGGCATCGGCCAACTGCCTACGTAGAATGTCTTTGTAGTAGTTGAGTTTGTCCTCCCTCTCGGTGGGTTTAAAAAATGCCCCCATTTTGTGCCGGAAGCGAGGGTCCAATAAGGTGGACAGCCAGAAGTCATCCCGCCGACAGATGGAAACAATTCTGGGGTCACTACGCAAGCATGTGAGCATGCTTCGTGCCATTTGCGCAAGTGACTCGGATGGACTACCTGTCTCCATCTCCACTGCATACTGCCACGGTGTGCCCGGGTCCTCTGTCTCTCCTTCCTCAAAAACCTCTAGCTCCTCTGGCTGCTCCTGCTCCTCCTCTCCTGTCCGCTGACTAGATAAACCAGCCATTTCGCCAAGCCTAAACTGTGTTTCGCTGGGCAACTCCTCCTCCTCCTCTTCCTCCTCCTCCTCCTCCAGTTCAGCTCCAACGGGGTTCATGTGGCCGTAAGATGTAAACGCCATGTCTCCAGTGCCCTGACCAGCCATGGTTTCCAACATGTGCTGTAGTACATGAAGCAGTGGAATCACGTCGTTCATCCCGTAATCCTGCCGACTGACAAATAAAGTGGCTTCCTCAAAGGGCCTGAGCAAACGGCAGGTGTCACGTATGAGCTGCCACTGGTTGACATTGAAGTTACACAGGGGAGTCCCCCTATCTGCTTGGATCATCAGGAAATCCGTGATGGCTTTTCTCTGTTCATATAATCGGTCCAACATGTGAAGGGTGGAATTCCAACGGGTGGAAACATCGCAAATCAGACTATGTTGGGGGATACCATTCTGACGCTGTAGCTCAAGAAGGGTGTGTTTGGCGGTGTAGGAGTGGCTGAAGTGCATGCAAAGTTTCCGTGAAGTTGTTAGGATGTCCTGCAGATGGGGGGAACACTTCAGAAACCGCTTGACAACCAGATTGAAGACGTGAGCCATGCAGGGGGCATGGGTCAGGCTTCCTTGGCGCAGCGCAGACAAAATGTTCTTCCCATTGTCGGTAACCATGATTCCCATTTTAAGTTTTCTCGGAGTAAGCCATGTTTGGATTTCCTGATGAATACATTTAAGCAGTTCCTCCCCTGTGTGACTCCGTTCGCCAAGACAAACCATGTGAAGCACTGCGTGACACCTCCGTGCCCTGCACACATGGTAGACTGGAGGGGCACTGAGACTTGAGCCTACAGTGGAGGGTGAGGAGATGGCGGAGGATGAGGAGGCCGAGTCGCACGGTGTCACAGGCCCAATGGGCAGAGAGCGCGGAGGCCGAAGCGGCGTGACCTGTCCAAGTTGCTGCTGCAAAGGGACCACATTCACCCAGTGGGCCGTAAACGACATGTACTGCCCCTGACCGTAGTTACAGCTCCAGATGTCGGCGCTGCCATGTATTTTGCTACACACCGACAGGCTCAAGGACTGGCCCACCTTCTGTTCAACAAAAGTGTGCAGCGCTGGTACTGCCTTCTTGGCAAAGAAATGACGGCTTGGGACTCTCCACCTCGGCTCGGCACAAGCCATCAGTTCTCTGAAAGGTGCAGATTCCACCACCTGAAAAGGGAGCGACTGCAGCACCAGCAACTTGGACAGGAGCACATTCAGCTTCTGCGCCGTAGGATGAGTGGGCGCATACTGCTGTCTCTTGGACATGGCTTCGCTGATGGATTGCTGGCGGGATGCATGACTTGGAGGAGGAGGAGGAGGAGCAGGAGCGACAGAGGATGGGTGTGACGCACAGCTGCCTTCGGCTGAGGTGCTGGAGCCTTGGCTGGCAGAAATTGGGAGCTCACTTGGTGAGGAAGCAGACTGGACCACCCCTTGGGAGCCTCGGTTCTCCCAGGTCGTTTTATGGTGACGCATCATATGTTGACGCAGGGCCGTGGTGCCAACATTTGGACCCTGGCCACGCTTCACCTTTTGCCTACATATCTTGCATGTGGCCATGTTACCCTCCTGCGGATGCCTCAGGAAAAACTGCCACACTGCCGAGTAGCTACTTTTCCCACCCCCTGGCCTCACTGATTCACTGCTGCTGTTGCCAACTCCAGGAACCCCTGCTCCACTACCTCCCGATAAGGTAGACTGCCGCACAGCAGGTGCTCTACCCCGGCCCCGGCCCCGGCCGGCTCCAGCCTTTGGAATTGTGCCCCCATGCTGACTGCTACCACCTTGCTGCCTCAGCTGCTGACTCCGGGGCAACCTGCGCCCCTCTTCTCCTGATGATGACGATGAAGCCCCTTCATCACCCGGCTCCCAAGTGCGATCGGCTTCATCGTCATCATCATCATCATCACCGGGTTGTGGCTGTACGTCACTGATGTTCGTGGATTCGTCAACAGTGTCTGGCGCAGGAGCTGGAACGCTCGCAGCACCCACGACACTGTCCACATCACTATTTGTCTGCCTAGCTAAAGAAGCCACCTCCATTTCTTGGCTGGGCAGTAGCTGCTGACTGTCCTCCTGTATCTGATCGTCCTCCTCACTAAAGAGTGGAGCTGAACCCAAAGCATAGGATACGTCGCTGGGGGAGGGAACGGCGTAGGACAGAGGCAATGGGAGGACAGGGACTGCTCTCGGGGCATGCCAACTCAGGGTTGTGTCAGAGGAACCTACCGACCCTAGACTGGGGGTCTCAGATGTAAGTTGTGATGATGTTGTTGATGAGCGCGTCAGCCAATCTACCACGGCAGATGCGTTACTGGTGGAGACCCGACCGCTAGCAGATACTGGCAGATTAGGTCTCTCAGCGTGACTCCTGCTGCTACTGGCCCCCAGTCTGATGCGAGCTCTGCCTGCGGAATCTTGGCCTCTGCCACTCCTCTTTTCACTTCCAGGCACTTGTCTGCCCGACATAGTCTAACTGGCGTGGTAGTAGGTGATATTTTAAGAACCCCCAGGCAGCAGTGGGTCTATATAAAACAGAATATAATGCACACCAAAAGTGAGCAGTAACACTCAGCCTCCAACAGGCCTGCTTAGTGTAAATAAGAGAGCTGCTTAGTGTAAATAAAGAGGGGTATGCTATGTTACAGAATGGGATGCCTCAACAGAAGTGCACCTGGCAGGCAGCAGTAAGCCTATGCCCAGCAAAAGTGTCTTATAATATAAATATAATAAGAGCAAATGCTTATATGGTCTTAAACAGAGGCTGCTTTAGTCACAGAATGGGATGCCCTGGGCAGGAATGGACCTGGCAGGGTCCAGTAGGGCTTTGGCCAGCAAAAGTGTCTTTATCAGGCTAATTTCAAATATGATAAGAGCAAATGCTTATATGGTCTTAAACAGAGGCTGCTGTAGTCACAGAATGGGATGCCCCGGGCAGGAATCGACCTGGCAGGGTCCAGTAGGGCTTTGGCCAGCAAAAGTGTCTTTATCAGGCCTGATTTCTATGAGAATAAGTGCAAATGTTTATTATGCTATTAAATAGAGGCTGCTTTAGTCACAGAATGGGATGCCAGTGCCACAAAAACCAGAGAGCATGCACAGCAAAAGTGTCTTTATCAGGCCTGATTTCTATGAGAATAAGTGCAAATGTTTATTATGCTATTAAATAGAGGCTGCTTTAGTCACGGAATGGGATGCCAGTGCCACAAAAACCAGAGAGCATGCACAGCAAAAGTGTCTTTATCAGGCCTGATTTCTATGAGAATAAGTGCAAATGTTTATTATGCTATTAAATAGAGGCTGCTTTAGTCACAGAATGGGATGCCAGTGCCACAAAAACCAGAGAGCATGCACAGCAAAAGTGTCTTTATCAGGCCTGATTTCTATGAGAATAAGTGCAAATGTTTATTATGCTATTAAATAGAGGCTGCTTTAGTCACGGAATGGGATGCCAGTGCCACAAAAACCAGAGAGCATGCACAGCAAAAGTGTCTTTATCAGGCCTGATTTCTATGAGAATAAGTGCAAATGTTTATTATGCTATTAAATAGAGGCTGCTTTAGTCACGGAATGGGATGCCAGTGCCACAAAAACCAGAGAGCATGCACAGCAAAAGTGTCTTTATCAGGCCTGATTTCTATGAGAATAAGTGCAAATGGTTATTATGCTATTAAATAGAGGCTGCTTTAGTCACAGAATGGGATGCCAGTGCCACAAAAACCAGAGAGCATGCACAGCAAAAGTGTCTTTATCAGGCCTGATTTCTATGAGAATAAGTGCAAATGTTTATTATGCTATTAAATAGAGGCTGCTTTAGTCACAGAATGGGATGCCAGTGCCACAAAAACCAGAGAGCATGCACAGCAAAAGTGTCTTTATCAGGCCTGATTTCTATGAGAATAAGTGCAAATGTTTATTATGCTATTAAATAGAGGCTGCTTTAGTCACAGAATGGGATGCCAGTGCCACAAAAACCAGAGAGCATGCACAGCAAAAGTGTCTTTATCAGGCCTGATTTCTATGAGAATAAGTGCAAATGTTTATTATGCTATTAAATAGAGGCTGCTTTAGTCACGGAATGGGATGCCAGTGCCACAAAAACCAGAGAGCATGCACAGCAAAAGTGTCTTTATCAGGCCTGATTTCTATGAGAATAAGTGCAAATGTTTATTATGCTATTAAATAGAGGCTGCTTTAGTCACGGAATGGGATGCCAGTGCCACAAAAACCAGAGAGCATGCACAGCAAAAGTGTCTTTATCAGGCCTGATTTCTATGAGAATAAGTGCAAATGGTTATTATGCTATTAAATAGAGGCTGCTTTAGTCACAGAATGGGATGCCAGTGCCACAAAAACCAGAGAGCATGCACAGCAAAAGTGTCTTTATCAGGCCTGATTTCTATGAGAATAAGTGCAAATGTTTATTATGCTATTAAATAGAGGCTGCTTTAGTCACGGAATGGGATGCCAGTGCCACAAAAACCAGAGAGCATGCACAGCAAAAGTGTCTTTATCAGGCCTGATTTCTATGAGAATAAGTGCAAATGTTTATTATGCTATTAAATAGAGGCTGCTTTAGTCACAGAATGGGATGCCAGTGCCACAAAAACCAGAGAGCATGCACAGCAAAAGTGTCTTTATCAGGCCTGATTTCTATGAGAATAAGTGCAAATGTTTATTATGCTATTAAATAGAGGCTGCTTTAGTCACGGAATGGGATGCCAGTGCCACAAAAACCAGAGAGCATGCACAGCAAAAGTGTCTTTATCAGGCCTGATTTCTATGAGAATAAGTGCAAATGTTTATTATGCTATTAAATAGAGGCTGCTTTAGTCACAGAATGGGATGCCAGTGCCACAAAAACCAGAGAGCATGCACAGCAAAAGTGTCTTTATCAGGCCTGATTTCTATGAGAATAAGTGCAAATGTTTATTATGCTATTAAATAGAGGCTGCTTTAGTCACGGAATGGGATGCCAGTGCCACAAAAACCAGAGAGCATGCACAGCAAAAGTGTCTTTATCAGGCCTGATTTCTATGAGAATAAGTGCAAATGTTTATTATGCTATTAAATAGAGGCTGCTTTAGTCACGGAATGGGATGCCAGTGCCACAAAAACCAGAGAGCATGCACAGCAAAAGTGTCTTTATCAGGCCTGATTTCTATGAGAATAAGTGCAAATGTTTATTATGCTATTAAATAGAGGCTGCTTTAGTCACAGAATGGGATGCCAGTGCCACAAAAACCAGAGAGCATGCACAGCAAAAGTGTCTTTATCAGGCCTGATTTCTATGAGAATAAGTGCAAATGTTTATTATGCTATTAAATAGAGGCTGCTTTAGTCACAGAATGGGATGCCAGTGCCACAAAAACCAGAGAGCATGCACAGCAAAAGTGTCTTTATCAGGCCTGATTTCTATGAGAATAAGTGCAAATGTTTATTATGCTATTAAATAGAGGCTGCTTTAGTCACAGAATGGGATGCCAGTGCCACAAAAACCAGAGAGCATGCACAGCAAAAGTGTCTTTATCAGGCCTGATTTCTATGAGAATAAGTGCAAATGGTTATTATGCTATTAAATAGAGGCTGCTTTAGTCACAGAATGGGATGCCAGTGCCACAAAAACCAGAGAGCATGCACAGCAAAAGTGTCTTTATCAGGCCTGATTTCTATGAGAATAAGTGCAAATGTTTATTATGCTATTAAATAGAGGCTGCTTTAGTCACGGAATGGGATGCCAGTGCCACAAAAACCAGAGAGCATGCACAGCAAAAGTGTCTTTATCAGGCCTGATTTCTATGAGAATAAGTGCAAATGTTTATTATGCTATTAAATAGAGGCTGCTTTAGTCACAGAATGGGATGCCAGTGCCACAAAAACCAGAGAGCATGCACAGCAAAAGTGTCTTTATCAGGCCTGATTTCTATGAGAATAAGTGCAAATGTTTATTATGCTATTAAATAGAGGCTGCTTTAGTCACAGAATGGGATGCCAGTGCCACAAAAACCAGAGAGCATGCACAGCAAAAGTGTCTTTATCAGGCCTGATTTCTATGAGAATAAGTGCAAATGTTTATTATGCTATTAAATAGAGGCTGCTTTAGTCACAGAATGGGATGCCAGTGCCACAAAAACCAGAGAGCATGCACAGCAAAAGTGTCTTTATCAGGCCTGATTTCTATGAGAATAAGTGCAAATGTTTATTATGCTATTAAATAGAGGCTGCTTTAGTCACAGAATGGGATGCCAGTGCCACAAAAACCAGAGAGCATGCACAGCAAAAGTGTCTTTATCAGGCCTGATTTCTATGAGAATAAGTGCAAATGTTTATTATGCTATTAAATAGAGGCTGCTTTAGTCACAGAATGGGATGCCAGTGCCACAAAAACCAGAGAGCATGCACAGCAAAAGTGTCTTTATCAGGCCTGATTTCTATGAGAATAAGTGCAAATGTTTATTATGCTATTAAATAGAGGCTGCTTTAGTCACGGAATGGGATGCCAGTGCCACAAAAACCAGAGAGCATGCACAGCAAAAGTGTCTTTATCAGGCCTGATTTCTATGAGAATAAGTGCAAATGTTTATTATGCTATTAAATAGAGGCTGCTTTAGTCACGGAATGGGATGCCAGTGCCACAAAAACCAGAGAGCATGCACAGCAAAAGTGTCTTTATCAGGCCTGATTTCTATGAGAATAAGTGCAAATGTTTATTATGCTATTAAATAGAGGCTGCTTTAGTCACAGAATGGGATGCCAGTGCCACAAAAACCAGAGAGCATGCACAGCAAAAGTGTCTTTATCAGGCCTGATTTCTATGAGAATAAGTGCAAATGTTTATTATGCTATTAAATAGAGGCTGCTTTAGTCACAGAATGGGATGCCAGTGCCACAAAAACCAGAGAGCATGCACAGCAAAAGTGTCTTTATCAGGCCTGATTTCTATGAGAATAAGTGCAAATGTTTATTATGCTATTAAATAGAGGCTGCTTTAGTCACAGAATGGGATGCCAGTGCCACAAAAACCAGAGAGCATGCACAGCAAAAGTGTCTTTATCAGGCCTGATTTCTATGAGAATAAGTGCAAATGTTTATTATGCTATTAAATAGAGGCTGCTTTAGTCACAGAATGGGATGCCTCACAGCAGACTTAAGATCAGTTCAGTATATATGCACAGTTAGTTACTATAAGCAGCCTGAAAACGCTAACAAAGGCTGGATGAAAAAAAAAAATTCTCCCTGTCAGCCAGCTCCGTTTTTCCTACCTTTCCCTGGCTTTCTGTCTGTCTCCTGTCTGTCTCCTGCCTGTCTCCTGCCTGTCTCCAGCCTGTCCCTGTCTGTCCCTGTCTCCAGCCTGTCTCCAGCCTGTCTAACTGCCTCAGCTACACAGCGTTCTGTCTGTCTGTCACGAATGCAATAGAGAAATGAGGAAAAGCAAGATGGCCGCCGTTAAATACCGCTGTGTGACGTCACCGGGCTTGCTGGCTGCTGATAGGCTGCATGTGACTGCCCCAGCTTGCACTGGCGCGGGATACATGTCCAGACATGTCCCGCCCGCCATCTTAGAATGCCTGTAATGTAAATGAATGGATGTTAAAGGAAAACTTCGAGTGATCGAATCGCGGGGAAATTCGGATTCGATCCGAATCGAATTTTTCCTGAAATTCGGATCGAATCCGGGTTCGTCCGGATCGATTCGCTCATCCCTAATCCTGAGCTGCCTTACACTACTTCCCATCTTAGATTCTGAGCTGGCTTGCACTATTCCCACAATAGCTCCGGAGCTGGCTTACACTATTCCAACATTAGCTCCTGAGCTGGTTTACACTATTCCCACATTAGCTCCTGAGCTGGTTTACACTATTCCCACATTAGCTCCTGAGCTGGTTTACACTATTCCCACATTAGCTCCTTAGCTGGTTTACACTATTCCCACATTAGCTCCTGAGCTCGCTTACTCTGCTTCCGCATTAGCTCCTGAGCTGGCTTGCACCACTCCTGCTTTAGCTTTTGAGCTGGTTTACACTACTCTGGCATTAGCTCCTGAGCTGGCTTATACTGCTTCCACATTAGCTCCATTGGCTGAAACTACTCCCCCCAATAGCTCCTGAGCTACCTTGCGCTAGTTCCTGCATTAGCTCTTAAACTGGCTTCCGCTACTCCCAGCTTCCTGCATTAGCTCCTGAGCTTGCTTGTGGTACTCCCGTATTAGCTCCTGAGCTGGCTTACACTGTTACTGCATTTGCTCCTGAGCCTTGCAATACTCACACCATTAGCTCATGAACTGGCTTCCTACTCCCCTCATTAGCTCCCGAGCTGGCTTGCATTACTCTCCGCATTAGCTCCTGAGCTTCTATGTACTACTCCCCACAGTAGGTCCTGAGCTGGATTACACTACTCCCACATTAGCCCCTGAGCTGCCTTGCGCTACTCCAGCATTAGCGCCTAAATGGGCTTACACTACTCCAGCATTAGCTCCTGAGCTGCCTTGCAATAATCCTGCATTAGCTTCTGAGCTAGCTTGCACAACTACCTGCAAAAGCTCCTGAGCTGCCATGCAGTAATACCCGAATTACTTTCTGAGCAGGCTTTCACTAATTTCCGCATTACCTCCTGAGCTGCCATGCACTAATACCTGCATTAGCTTCTCAATTGGCTTGCACTACTCCCCACATTAGCTCCTAAGCTGGCTTGAACTACTCCAGCATTAGCTCCTGAGCCTCCTTGCACTACTCCTGCATTAGCTCCTAAAATGGCTTGCAGTGCTCCCACAATAGCTACTGAGCTGGCTTGCACTACTCCCCACATTAGCTCCTAAGCTGGATTGCACTACTCTCTGCATTATCTCCTGAACTGGCATGCACTACTCCCCACATAAGCTCCTGAGCTGGATTACACTACTTCCATATTAGCTCCTAAACTGGCTTACACTGCTCCCACATTAGCTCCTGAGCTGGCTTGCACTACTACCTGCATTAGCTCCTGAGCTGGCTTGTACTACTACCTGCATTAGTGTGACTGGTGGAAACCATGGGCAACACTTAAAGTAGAAAACATTAAATTCAGTGGAGTAGGCCCTGGTAGTGAATAGGAACCATTAAATAGAGTAGTTAAACCTGTTGGATGCAGTTCTTAGGCCTATTGCGTCATGAAACCACATGATGGCAGTATTGCCTAGGGAATGGACCGAACAGTATTTTAATGGTCCAGAGTCCTTCTTTAAGTTGGTAAATAGAGAATCAGCCAGATGGCATTGGCAACATTCACTGCCCTGCCATTGGTTGGGACTTGCAATAGTAGTTGGAAAGGCAACAATACCAAGGTTACATAAGGAGGAGACCTACCCTTCTAGAGTGTTTTAGTTCTAGACTTTGCCATGAGAGGATGCAGTACAATGTAGTATGGAGGATCCAAGAGCCAGTCATGAAGGCGACCATTACAATTGACTGTTGCTGTAACCTGTGGATCATACTGACTGTTTGCTGTGTTTACCATGGAAGGAAGCCAACCAATAAAAACCAAGTTGAGTTCAACCATGATTGTCATCTCTGGATCCAAGCGACGTTCGAGCCAGTAAGTGCACCTCCACCCACACATGCCGCACCAACATGGGATGCCCTACCCTAGGTCCAAGAACCTCCCTGGCTCCCCAGAGCGCTGCCCCCGGCCAGGCACGCACTCTCTACATTAGCTCCTGAGCTGGCTTGCACTACTCCCACATTAGCTCCTGAACTGGCTTGTACTGCTCCCACATTTGCTCCTGAAATGGTCTGCACTACTACCTGCATTAGCTCTTGAGCTGGCTTGCACTACTTCCGCATTAGATCTGAAACTGGCTTGCACTACTCCCACATTTGCTCCTGAGCTTGCTTGAACTACTACCTGCGTTATCTACTGAACTGGCTTGCACTACTCCCCGCATTAGCTCTTGAACAGGCTTGCACTACTCCCCATATTAGCTCCTGAACTGGATTTGTTGGAATCATTTTAATGTAACAACTACATCCTGTATATGGCTTCCTGCCTCTCTTATGCTATAGATAAAGTTAGTTTAAAGAAAAAAAAAAACAGGAAGTCTTAGGCAGACCATGTGACTGTATGCATAGTGTGTTTAACCTGCTAACAAAAAGGAGCTGTGTTTCCTTTGCTCCATGCTGATATATCTTGCTGATGTATCATGTTCACGTTTAGTTTGCTAATTATTGCTGAATTAACAGCTGCTGTTCCTGCACGCTGGAAGAGTGTCATGTACAACTGTTACCAACAGGTTTGCACTACTTCCACATTAGCCCTGAATGCTTGCACTACTCCTGCATTAGCTCTTTCCTGGACAGGCTTGCACTGCTCTCGAGCTGATTTGCACTACTAACTGCATTAGCTTATGAGCTAGCTTGCACTACTATCAGTGCAGGCTTGGACCCATCGATCAAATGAGTTGCTGTTCGCCAGACTAGCGACGATCTGCAGAGCGGGACAAAAAGGTAAGTACCCTTTTGCATTTTTGTGCCTACTCAATCACTAATAGTCATGTGCTGTCAATTAATTCTGACATCCTAAAGACTGGTTCTGCACATTTTTATACCTTATAAATTCCTTTAATTGTAATTGTAAGTTCGCGGGGGGGGGGGGGGTGCTAAATGTGCTAAATAAATCATTATTACAGCATTCGTAACACTTTGTTTAAAGATCGGAAGCATATCAATGATCATGCCAACTGCAGTCACTGCCAAGTTATCGGAGACTCCAAAATTAACGAATAACTACACCACCACCTAGGGGTTCTGATGAAGACCAGGGCACTCAATCTTAGTACGCAACAGTTTAAAATTAATAATAAAGAATGATATTCCCCAACCTGTGGAAAAGTCTCAGTATTTCACTATAGGTGTACTGTAAATAGCTATACTAGTCTACCCTGCTATGCAACTAGTTATGTCTAGTTTTTTCAGTGTTATTAGGCTGCAAATGCTCATGTTGTAGTATGTACTAAAGATGTGTTGCTCCTCCTCTGGTTATCACCTGCTAAGTTTTGCCTAGTACCTAGTATGTACATGATAAATAAACTGATTACTGGTTACTAAAGTGATTACATACGACCCCACTAATAACATTAACGTAATGGTCTGGCAACTAGTCTATGCCGACCTTGGTGCAGCCCCCAGCAACCCCCCGGAAAGGCACACGCTAAACTGTGACATCATAAAAGCAGTGGGTACGAGGAGAGCAACATTTAATAACAGCACAATTCAATTTAAATGCAAATTAAAGCCCAACTGAGCGAATAGTAAATTCAACCGTATTTATGTTTACATTATGCTGGGCAAAATAATATCTCTAGCATGGCAAGCACAGCACCTCGTGTCCCCTATAAACACTTCCCCAGACAACTATTCTGAAGACTGCTTTCTTCTTTATTAACTGCTTGTGCCTTTTGTTTTTTCCACCATCCTCCTTCTTTATCCCTTTCTTTTTCCTTCCCCTCCATTCATTTTTCTCACCTTACCTTCCATTCATGCTCCTTACCTTCTTTCATAACTCTCTTGCCTTTAAATTCTTTTTATTTTTCTTATCATCTGCCTTTTTTCTTTCTTGCTTGTTTTCACTATTTTACTTTCTATTCTTCCTCACTGTCTTTTTACTCTCCTCCCCTCAGTCTGCCTTTCCACCCCCTTCTCTCTCTCTTTCTCCCTCTCTTCTTTCTTTTTCTCTCTTTCCTCCCCTCACATTCCTTTGTTGTAGTGTAATGTTCTTCCTCTCTTCCTTTTGGCCACACTTCTTCCTTTCTTCTTTTCTTCCTTCCTTGCTTCTCTCTTGTGCTCTGCTTGTTTTTATTTCTCTTCTTTGTCATGCCTTCTGTGTCTTTCTTTCTTTACCCCCCCCCCCTAAAATTCTCACCTTCCTTTCTTCCCAATTAATTTCCCCCACTCCTCCCTTTCTTCCTTCTTTTCTTCCCCTTTTATTTTACCCAACTCCACCCTTTCTTGCTTTATTTCCTTAGTCCTTTATTTATTTCTGTCGCTGTTAATCTTATCTTTATCTTCTTTCTTCCTGTCCTATTTCCCGCACTGCATGTTTTTCTTCCTCTGTTTAGTCTCTTTACTTTCTTTCTTTTTTTCTTTCCTTTTGCTCTGCCACCCTTCCTTCCTTTATCTCTACCTCTTGCCTTTCTTTTTTTTTTCTATCTTTTTCTCTTTCTTTTGCTTTCCTTACCCTCTACCTCTCTGCACATTTTTCTTTTTATCTCTCTGCCCCCATCACCCTTCTTTCTTCCTTTTTATTGCCTTTCTTTCATGTTCTTTCATTCCTTCCCTGTTCTCCTCTGCTCTGATTTCTTGCTGTCTTCTCCGCACCCCAATTTCTTTCTTTCATCGTACCTTTTTGTCTTCCTTCCTTTTTTTAACTCTAAAATCTTGTAGGGTATAAGGGAGGATACAGATGGTGAAGAGCTTACATTCTATTAGGGTATAAGGGAGGATACAGAAGGAGAAGAGCTTACAATCTATTAGGGTATAAGGGAGGATACAGAAGGAGAAGAGCTTACACTCTATTAGGGTATAAGGGAGGATATAGAAGGAGAAGAGCTTACAATCTATTAGGGTATAAGGAAGGATACAGAGGGAGAAGGGATTACACTCTATTAGGGTATAAGGGAGGATATAGAAGGAGAAGAGCTTACAATCTATTAGTGTATAAGGGAGGATACAGAAGGGGAAGAGCTTACAATCTATTAGGGTATAAGGAAGGATACAGAAGGAGAAGAGCTTACAATCTATTAGGGTATAAGGGAGGATACAGGAGGAGAAGAGCTTACACTCTATTAGGGTATAAGGGAGGATATAGAAGGAGAAGAGCTTACAATCTATTAGGGTATAAGGAAGGATACAGAGGGAGAAGGGATTACACTCTATTAGGGTATAAGGGAGGATATAGAAGGAGAAGAGCTTACAATCTATTAGTGTATAAGGGAGGATACAGAAGGGGAAGAGCTTACAATCTATTAGGGTATAAGGAAGGATACAGAAGGAGAAGAGCTTACAATCTATTAGGGTATAAGGGAGGATACAGAAGGAGGAAGAGCTTACAATCTATTAGGGTATAAAGGAGGATACAGAAGGAGAAGAGCTTACAATCTATTAGGGTATAAGGGAGGATACAGAAGGAGAAGAGCTTACAATCTATTAGGGTATAAGGGAGGATACAGGAGGAGAAAAGCTTACAATCTATTAGGGTATAAGGGAGGATACAGAAGGAAGAAGAGCTTACAATCTATTAGGGTATAAGGGAGGATACAGAAGGAGAAGAGCTTACAATCTATTAGGGTATAAGGGAGGATACAGAAGGAGGAATAGCTTACAATCTATTAGGGTATGAGGGAGGATACAGAAGGAGAAGAGCTTACAATCTATTAGGGTATAAGGTAGGATACAGAAAGAGAAGAGCTTACAATCTATTAGGGTATAAGGGAAGATACAGAAGGAGAAGAGCTTACAATCTATTAGGGTATAAGGGAGGATACAGAAGGAGGAATAGCTTACAATCTATTAGGGTATGAGGGAGGATACAGAAGGAGAAGAGCTTACAATCTATTAGGGTATAAGGTAGGATACAGAAAGAGAAGAGCTTACAATCTATTAGGGTATAAGGGAAGATACAGAAGGAGAAGAGCTTACAATCTATTAGGGTATAAGGGAGGATACAGAAGAGGAAGAGCTTACAATCTATTAGGGTATAAGGGAGGACACAGAAAGAGAAGAGCTTACAATCTATTAGGGTATAATGGAGGATACAGAAAGAGAAGAGCTTACAATCTATTAGGGTATAATGGAGGATACAGAAGGGGAAGAGCTTACAATCTATTAGGGTATAAGGGAGGATACAGAAAGAGAAGAGCTTACAATCTATTAGGGTATAATGGAGGATACAGAAGTAGAAGAGCTTACAATCTATTAGGGTATAAGGGAGGATACAGAAGGGGAAGAGCTTACAATCTATTAGGGTATAAGGGAAGATACAGAAGGAGAAGAGCTTACAATCTATTAGGGTATAAGGTAGGATACAGAAAGAGAAGAGCTTACAATCTATTAGGGTATAATGGAGGATACAGAAAGAGAAGAGCTTACAATCTATTAGGGTATAAGGGAGGATACAGAAGGAGGAAGAGCTTACAATCTATTAGGTTATAAAGGAGGATACAGAAGGAGAAGAGCTTACAATCTATTAGGGTATAAGGGAGGATACAGAAGGAGAAGAGCTTACAATCTATTAGGGTATAAGGGAGGATACAGAAGGAGAAGAGCTTACAATCTATTAGGGTATGAGGGAGGATACAGAAGGAGAAGAGCTTACAATCTATTAGGGTATAAGGTAGGATACAGAAAGAGAAGAGCTTACAATCTATTAGGGTATAATGGAGGATACAGAAGTAGAAGAGCTTACAATCTATTAGGGTATAAGGGAGGATACAGAAGGGGAAGAGCTTACAATCTATTAGGGTATAAGGGAAGATACAGAAGGAGAAGAGCTTACAATCTATTAGGGTATAAGGTAGGATAAAGAAAGAGAAGAGCTTACAATCTATTAGGGTATAATGGAGGATACAGAAAGAGAAGAGCTTACAATCTATTAGGGTATAAGGGAGGATACAGAAGGAGGAAGAGCTTACAATCTATTAGGGTATAAAGGAGGATACAGAAGGAGAAGAGCTTACAATCTATTAGGGTATAAGGGAGGATACAGAAGGAGAAGAGCTTACAATCTATTAGGGTATAAGGGAGGATACAGAAGGAGAAGAGCTTACAATCTATTAGGGTATGAGGGAGGATACAGAAGGAGAAGAGCTTACAATCTATTAGGGTATAAGGTAGGATACAGAAAGAGAAGAGCTTACAATCTATTAGGGTATAATGGAGGATACAGAAAGAGAAGAGCTTACAATCTATTAGGGTATAAGGGAGGATACAGAAGGAGGAAGAGCTTACAATCTATTAGGGTATAAAGGAGGATACAGAAGGAGAAGAGCTTACAATCTATTAGGGTATAAGGGAGGATACAGAAGGAGAAGAGCTTACAATCTATTAGGGTATAAGGGAGGATACAGAAGGAAGAAGAGCTTACAATCTATTAGGGTAATCAGGAGGGTGCGGTCACCTCCTGCTGTGAGTGGTTCTTCCCTGATTACCTGCAGCTGGAGAGCTGTGAGCTGTGTGCTGTGTGCTGTGAGCTGTGAAGCCAGAGGCCTTGCTGGGAGGCTTATCCCAGGCAAGATGGAGGATTCCGGGGGTGAGTCGCGCCGGTACCCCCGAAGAAATACTAAACCACCGGATCCCGGGACCTAATCTGCTAGTGGCACTATTTCCACCACAGTGCCCCAGCCCGGTGAGAGTTTGGCAACATTTAGAAAGCGTGTTTGCAACAATCTTATTGCTGTAGCTAAAGAGGAGGAGAAACTATGTAATTTAAAATTAGCCTTAAAAAAGAAGCGAGTGGACGTCAGCAGAGTAAAAGGATCAGATCGCCGCACTGCCAAGACAGAAATGTCAGATTTGGAGGCGCAGGTAAAGCAGCAGGAGAGGTTGGTGAAATCACTGAAGGAAGGCAGTGGCGCTTTTCAGGAGAAATACAGGAATGAGCAGCGCTTTAAGACCATGCAGCACTCAGGTCAGGCCATGGAAGAGGAGGCAGACCACGTGGCAGAGACACCAATGGAGGACTCACCGGCTACATGTTCATCTCAGGCCATGGCAGTGGCAGAGTCGGGGGCCCTGGAACCGGTGGCATCTATGTCTGGAGCAGTTCACCAGGTGTGTGCAGCTTTGGATTTCAGTGGAGGAGACCTGCCAGAGGGCGACCACCAGCAGGTATGTGAGGAGCTGATACCGGCTCAGTGCGATGCTACCCTAGTCAGCCATCTTGTGGAGGGCGCTGATAGCGCTGTGTCAGGTGGTGGTAAGGATTTTGGTGCTCCTTGTCCTGCAGTGGATAGGGTGGCACCAGTCTTGTCTACTGTCCTGGCACCTATCTCTGGTCCGGGGCTTGCTGATCTTGGTGGGCATCGGGCTATGAGTGTTTCACCCACAGGATTGGGTCTGGCTGGGAAGGTTTTAAATGTTCCTGCATCCTCTGGTGTGTCTGTTGCCAGCCTGCCCTCTCTGTCTCCTTCTAGTCTGCCTCCTGTGCCTACTGTGTCTTCTGCCCACCTGCCCCCTGTGTCTGCTCCAACTCTGCCCCCTATTGCCACTGCTGCTGCTTCTGCTGGCCTGCCTCCTGTGTCGGGTGCCAACCAGCCTCCTGTGTCGGGTGCCAACCAGCCTCCTGTGTCGGGTGCCAATCTGCCTCCCGTGCCTGTTGCTGGCCTATACAGTGGAACTATTGCTGTGACTTCTGTTTCTGTGAAGGAGGCCACTGACTGTCCCATTAATCTCCCTATATCTACCCGTAGTGCTACCCATGTGGACAAGACTGGGCCCTTAAATGTTGGAACCCCAGCCGCAAAGCGTCCAGCCTTGCACTTTATTCAGCGTGGTGGTGGTACTGCAGTGCAGCCCCCTGTGTCCTATGCCCAGGTTGCCAGGCGTGGAGGAGAAGCTGCTGGTGAGAGGATGTCTGTGCCCAGTGAGGCCAATGCCCCTGCCAGCGGATTCAATAGGCGCAACCTGGTCCAGCTTAGGTGGGAGGGGGAGGGGCCAGTTATCACCCAGCGGGCGGTGGTGGATCTCATCCTTGGCATGGGATTTACAGCCGCAGACATTCTTGCCCTGATCAGTCCAGCGGGGAGTGCAGAGCATGACTTGAGCTTCGTCAGACCAGAGGGGATGGACTTATTTTGGGAGCGGTACGAGCTGCTGAAGCAAGATCCTGCCTGGAAGGGGTTAACTCCCATCCAGGTCTCCAGACAGCAGCTCATAAAAAATGTCACCATACTGGTTAGAAATGAGTCCATTCCCCCTTCTGATTTGACTGTCTGGCTGAAGCGTTATGGTGATGTTCTCACTCCCCTGAAGAAAATCCTAGACGATCGGGATATCTGGACTGGGGGCTGGTCAGTGACCCTGAGGCTCCGCAGGAATGGCAACCAGGTCACCCACTTGCCATCATCTGCCTATATTGGCCATGACCGGCTTACCATTTTTTATCCTGGTCAGCCCAAGGTTTGCCATAAATGTGGGGCCAAGGGTCACTTCAGCTCCTCCTGCTCGCTTCTTAGGTGCTCGTTGTGCCAGGGCTTGGGACACTTGGCTAAGGACTGCAATACCAACCGCTGTAATCTATGTAACCAGCTCGGCCACCCTTATAGTCCTGAGGCCTGGCACAACCTGGACAGAGAAGTGGTGCAGGAAATGCTGCGGCTGGATAGGGAGGAAGAATGTCCCCATGCTGCCCCGTCTACGGTCCCTCCCCCCACTCAGCTGGGGGTTCCTGAGGCCCCTGTGCCCGCTCCTGTACCATCTGCAGGTGTCCCTAAGGTGAATCCCCAGTCTGCCCCCAAGTCAGCAACCACCAATTTCAGATCAAGTAATTTAATAGCTGAGGCGGCCCAGGGGGCTGGCACTGCAAGTACCAAGGGGGTCCCAGTAATCGTGGCCCCTGCTGTAAAACCTTGCAGGCTGGGGCTAGGTGATCCTGATCCTGCACCCCCTTCTGAGCAGAGTGGGAGTTCAGACCCCAAGACAGCGTGGTCTGGACTCTCCCCCGAGGATCAGGATTACCTTGCTCTCAGATTTGCTACAAAGAAAAAAAGGAAAAAGTACAATGGAGTGCCGGAGCCGGGGGAGAGCAGTGGGGTGCAGCTCTCCAACTGGTTTGAGGCACTCTCTGAGGACTCTATAGACATTTCTTCTTTCGATTCCGAGGACTCTGATATGGAGGAGGAAGCACCAGTCTCCTCCACAAAGCATTTAGGTTCAGATAGTGAGGCCGGAGGGAAGGCTAAGAGACATTCTCCCGAATGACTCTGATGGCAGTTCCCCCTCCGATAAAGGTGGCAACCATTAATGTTGCCAGCATTAAATCAGTAAGCGCTCGTTTTATGGCCTTATTTTTTCTCAGCCAGTTTGATGCTGACATTTTGTTTTTGCAGGAGACCAGATTGGCTAGTCTGGCCGACATTCACGCTGTGAAGCGGGAATGGAGGCACGGACCCTCTTTTTGGTCTCTTGCGGCCGCGCCTTACAGCGGAGTGGCGGTGCTCTTTAATACCAACATGGTAACTTGCCGGCGAGTCATTGAGGTGGAGATCGGGAGGTGCATGGTCTTGGACGTCATTGTAAGGGGGCAGGACCTGCGCCTAATAAATATCTATGGACCCCAAACTAAGTGGGACAGGAAATGCCTCCTTACAAAGATCAAGCCGTTCCTTTTTACAGCCCGGCCAGTATTCTTTGGAGGTGATTTTAACACCGTGACTAGGCCCATGGACAGGAGAGGCTTCAAAGGCAAGCTGGGCTGCGATAGTCTCTTTTTGAATAGCATGGTTAGAGAGGCAGGTCTGGAGGATGTGCACATTAAGCACTTCCCGGACTTCACGGGCTTCACTTTTCAGCGAGGTAGCAGTCAGAGTAGGATAGACAGGTTTTTTTTGAAGGAGGGCTCGGCTTCTCAGCCTCCCCGGCTGCTAACGGTCGAGTTCTCCGATCACCTTTTACTATCGATGGTCTTGAATGCTTCTGATACACCACCTAGAGGAAGGAGCATCTGGAGGATGAATTCGGCTCTCCTTGAGGAGGAGAGGGTAAGACAATCCTTTGAGGATTTTTTTCAGGTGCAGGTTTCCATTAAGGATTTTTGCAGCAGCAGGTCTGAGTGGTGGTAGCTGACCAAAATGAGAATTGCTGGGCTTTTCAGGGGCCTAGGGAAAAGAAAACAGCTTGATAAATACATTGCCTACCAGCGCTTGCGGAGGAAACTTGACATCCTTGTTTCGAATGGTGGAGATCAAGGGGCAATCTCTGAAGTCAAGCTTCTTCTCAGGAAGTGTCAGTATGACCGGCATGTTTCTCTGGTTCTAGAGAGGGATTATGGGAAATACCACTCGCCTGATCCCTATCAGAATTGCAGACAGGCTGCAGCTCTCAAGACTGTCCTTGGTCTGAAGGATAGTACAGGATCCCTGGTAAGATCTAAATCTGGGATCCTGGAGATCATTAGGTCCTTTTATGCTGACCTCCTGGGCAGAAAGGTTCTTGATCGTGCAAGGATGGTGAGTTTCCTGGACTCTACTCCAGGACTGGAAAATGGTGACCTTTCTATCACTAGCTTGACAGAGCCGGTCACTGCCGATGAGGTGGTAACTGCGATTGATCACCTTGCCATCAAAAAGTCACCCGGGTCAGATGGTTTGACAGCTGAATTTTATAAATGTTTTAAGAACATCCTGGCACCACATTTGGTGGAGGTCTTTAATTGCTGTCTGGCCCAAGGTTCCCTTCCTCCCTCCAAGAGGCGCTCGGCCATGATCCTTCTGTCAAAAGGTAAGGACTCTTCGATGATTGAGAACTGGCGCACTTCTCAATGTCGATAGAAAGATAATGGCAAAGATTTTGTTTTGGCGCTTGTCGTCAGTAGCGGAGCAACTGCTTTCCCGTCATCAGCACTGCTCCATTCAAGGTAGAAGCACCTTCTCAGCGGTTTTAGCTGCCCGGGAAGCCTTGGAGCGGTGCAGGGCTGCAGGCTGGGGAAAGTACTTGTTGGCGTTAGATCAGGCAAAGGCTTTTGACAGGGTCAATCATGAATACCTATGGCTGCTTCTTGGTAAGTACGGCCTGCCGGGGCGGTTTATTGATTGGCTACAAACCCTGTATGAAGGGGCTGAGAGCTTCCCTCTTGTTAATGGTTGGGTTGGAAGGCCTTTTGAAGTTGGCTCCGGTGTGCGACAGGGATGCCCTCTGAGTCCCCTACTGTATGTGTTTGCGATCGATCCCTTTATAAGGAGGGTCGAGAGCAGCATGTTATGTGGGGTTCCTCTGGGTGTGCCTGGTGAGCCTCCTTTGAAGGTCATTGCCTATGCTGATGATGTATCTGTGATTGTCTCTGGGACAAATGAGGCGGAGGAGGTGGCCTCTCTGATAGCACAGTATACAGAAGAGTCGGGCTCCAAGGTCAATCACGAGAAGAGTGAAGTTTTCTGGATGGGTGAGGGCTTCGAACTTCCGGAAGCCTTCCCAGTGCCCCAGCAGGAAATTAAGATCCTTGGCATAAATTTCGGTCCTGGCGATTATGGCCAAAAAAACTGGGAGCGCAGGCTGGAAATTGCCAATGCCAAGGTTGCAGTCTGGAAGAGCTGGAAAATGTCTCTCAGGGAAAGGGTTGACCTTATCAAGACCTACCTGATCCCCATCTTTTTATACGTCAGCTTCGTCTGTGTTTTGCCAGTGTCTCTCTACACCAGGGTCTACAGCGTGTTTTTCCAGATGTTATGGGGAAACCGCATGAACCTGGTGAAAAGAAATGTCACCTACCTATCTAGGCGGGAGGGTGGCCTAGGGATGGTCAATCCAGTCGTGTTTTTCTCTCTCTTGTTTCTGAAACATAATTTTGGAAGCATGTTGGCAGAGAGCCCGCCTGGCTGGGTGGGTATTTTCCTGGTTTAAGCCCTTCTGCGAGACTGGGAGAATGGTGGCCGGATGAAAAGCCCTCGAATTCCTCAGGCTCAGCTCCCGGCCTATGTTGTCCCGTGCTTGAAAATACTTCGGCAATGGCAATTGACAGCAGAGGACATGAGATCTACTCCGAGGAAGCTTCTGGTGAGTCGGGTCCTGGGTCTGGCTTTTCATGAGCCATTGTCCCTCAGGGATTGCCCAGGCTCCATCATGAGGGAGGGTTTGAGGCTTATTAACTCCTCAAGAATTCCTTTGAAATTACGGGATATAGCCTGGCTCTCCTTCCAAGGAAAACTCTACCTTAGGGGGATCCGGAAGAGTCGCAGCCTGCCAGAGATAATTTGTCTCCGGGAGCAGTGTCGGGATGAGGTGGAGACTATGGACCACTTCCTGCTCCGGTGTCCCTTTAATGTAGAGGTGTGTAAACAGGTGGGGTTGGCCCTCGGTGCTCCCTTCTTCTCCCAGCTTTCCTATGCTGAGTGGGTGTATGGAGCATTCAAGAACAGAGGGGATTTTTGTTTGGACACTTTATATCTAGTTAGTCTAGTGATCCGCTATTTCACATGGAATGCACGGTGTCAGCTCTGCATTAGGAAGAAAGTCCTCCCTGTCCCGGTGGTGGTGCATGACATCCTGCATGAGGTGGGCAAGATCCGGGTGCTGGAGAGGGACAGGTGGGAACGGGGGGCCTGGATGAAGGCGTGGAGGAACATCAGGCCTCCTTGATTCCCATGACTTCCCTCTGGGTGAGCTTTCCTATCTCTTATCACCCATAGATTTTTATGACAATGACAGATTTTTGAAGAACGGCTGCGTGCACAGGTGACGGGGTCTCTTAGTCTTCCTGCTGGGTTGTGTAGAGTGTAGTGTTTAGGTTGTAGATAGGATTGTATATAGAATAATGGATATTATATATTATATGCCGAATTGTTAGGCCTGTTTCTTTTTGTTTAGTTATTATTTATTTTATTTTTATTTATTTTTGTAACTTTGTATATATTGTATATGATTGCTTGATTTTACTCAATAAAATCTTACAATCTATTAGGGTAT